>DWPF01000155.1:0-13851 GCA_018251575.1 Cecropterus bathyllus | reverse complement strand
TATCATCTGGTGGAGGCATTAAGGGACAAGAATAATATTTAACTGTAATAAATATTTATTGTTTATTAATTATTGTTTTTATTCTCCATTTATATATTATTTTGCTAGAAGTTTAGTGGTCACGAGACAGAAGTGTGTCGGTGGAGCTTTAAGACTGATACATACGATATATGAAATGTTAATTTTATGGTCTACTACCGAGAACATAAATTCGAGTATTTTTAATACTACTTCAAATAGGATCTTTTACCTCCTCAAATTACAATCATTTTTTATTGATTTTGATTGACGCAATTCATTGACATTGTTATTCGGAAAATAAAACTGATTGAGTACCTACTAAAACTACATTTTCCAAGTAAGGTGCGCTAAACAACGCGACACTCGACGCCTACGTGAGCGGGCTCGTACTTTCTGTAGCTTTCACGGGCTTACAGAAGCTCACGTTAAATGTTTGAATATGTCATGAATAAATAAATGTTTTTGAAAAAAATCTACTAATGTTCAAAGCCGATTCGATATTCATTTATTTGAACGTGAATTTTCGCAATAAAAATTACGACAATAATTTAAAAATTACAATACGTTTTTGAATTCAAATTTTCGTCCAATATATCCAATACAAGTAAAGTTAACGAGCCATATATAAATGGGTTATATTGCGGATTTTCCTGATGGGTGTGTGTTTGTACCTAGCACCTACAACTTGTTTCAAGTTTAAATGTTTCAAGATCAAAGAGTCACATGATTGACATTGTAAGACTTATAAAGCAGTGGTAAATCCCTAATTTATTTCCACAATCAAAAAATTACCTACTGTTTTCAAAATCTCATTTTTGTTCTCGTATGGAGAGTCGGGAAGAATTCTCCCTACTTTGCTTATGATGGGCGTTATCGAGTGTATAGTGTATCGAGTGTATAGTGTATCGAGTATATACTTATATCATTTTGTCTTTTATTATTTTGCTGTGATCTCTTGAGCATGTATGTCTTCGATTACAAAGTAAGTTGGTTCCATATAGACGAGCATGAGTTACTCCATAAAAATGTAAAGTGCAAATACTCACAGCTGCAAGTATGTCAGCTCCGCAGTTGACCAGCAAGTGTATGATGTCGAACCGGCCGGCGCGCGCCGCGTAGTGGACGCATGTTTGACCTGTAAAAGACAATGGTCAATTTAATTCAAATACCTTACGTTAATAAAGTGGTAAAACCCCGACGTTCGCTGGCACTACCTACTGTCACATTTGTGCCTTATTGCAACAGTATAGCTGAATTCTGGTTCTAAGGACGTATTCGATTTCGAGGTGTTCTATCTCAGTCACTAGGAGCACCAAACTATCTGTGATCTACCGCAGCTCATTGGTCACCAATAGGCCATCACCGCCAACAAGTACAAGTCGATCTATCGCGGTGTGAGGAATGATAGGTAGGAAACTAAGAGGACAGTTGATATTTCATTTCCAAATGAAATACTAAAGCGTCTAGGTATAGTGTGTAGTTGTTTTCATGCAAAGCTGTCTGATACATAAGACCTGTTATTGTTTTATTTGCCACCTTATCATATATACCTATGCTGTAAATGTCCGATTTGACGCTTTTGGGTGTTTCCCGAGTTGATTGCCGTAACGCGATAACAATTTAATATGAGGTATAAATCTACTTTTCGGTAAGGATAATAAAGAAAAAAACAAATATACATGACGAATAGATAACCTCTTTCCTTTGGGAAGTCGGTCAAAAAGGTGATGATTGAACTACCTAAAATAATGATTCAATATTGATGCAATTACATTATGATCTAAAACGTAATATATTACGTATTTAGGTCACCAAAAATCTGATGACTTTTTAGTAAGTGCCGAAGTAGCTTCAAGAAATCTGATACATTTGCAGAGGTATTAAAAGCAACCGCTGCATGCCATGTAAGTCTGTGTTATGCTTTCACCTGGGTTTTTCTAACGTCATTAAAACAGAAATGTTTCGCTTATAGCAGATCTTGAAAGCATTGAACAAGGAAAAAGCGCGGCTTAGTTTTTTCACATGATCATTTGATCCATGGGAAAGTATCCCGCTAGGGGCATTGCACCCTACACAAAGTAATTGGTATTGGTTCTTTTGTTACACCCATTTGTTGTATATTTACACGGAGGGATGTGCTACAGATATTGAAACAGTTCAATTTTAGCAGACATTTCACAAGAACTAATAGGTTTTGGAATTTATTCATATTTTACGAAAATAAGTGGTCTATTTATAATGCTCAATATTTGACAGTTCTAAGTATAATGACATGATTAATTATTCTCATAGCACTTTCACATATCTGAAGTACCTATCCAAAGTGTAAATAGTTTCATGGTAGGTATAGTTTTTCCGATAATTTAATAATCTCACTAAGATTAGACGGAATCAAGTGTATAGGCACTGGCCTACTTCCAAGATTATTTTCAACTCAGCGCAAATAGATCACAGCGTTCTTTGGCTTAAAATCAAGGAATGGTTTGAAAATGAAAAAGAATATTTTGAATTTTATACTGTTTTTATCTTTTGCGTACATAAACGGGAACTTTTTGAATTTGACAATGAATGCATAATCTAATTTTACTTGTTTATATAATCTTACTAGCATACCCGTGCCCACTTCGTTGGGCATTAAAAATTGTTTGGTGTGGATCTTAGTACTAAATGTTACAGTTTATTACCCAACTGCTAAAAGGAGGGTTATGTTTTGACCGCGTATGTATGTACGACAAACAACGTGACACGTAATAATGAATACATATTAAGATAATAATAATAAGCTATCTTGCAAGCTGGGTCAAAATGCACACGTTGTGCAAATTTGAATGAAATCATTTGTTTAAGAGTTTATCGCGGACAAACAACGTGACACGTACTTTATATAAGATGTAATTTATGGACAGTTTAAGTTGTGTTAAGGGTTTGCTTAGCGAGTAGGTACATAACATAATTATTATGTTTACTCATTATAGAAATTGATTAAGAACCAACATTCGAGGCAGACAAATAATTACAGCTTACACTCAAACTGGTTGGGGATTACTTGTTTTTGGGAAAAACGTACTCGCACGAGATGGTACGGTGGTACGGTGTTTGCTTTTCCAAATGTCGTCTGCCATTTCCCGCGTTAATTAACCAGATTTCGAGAGGACTTGGACTGTAACTCTAAGATTCTGTTTCATTTATATATGTAGTGATGGAAGTTTGTGTATGAAATTCGTAAGGTAATCCAATATTGGTTGACTGCGATGCGGTCAGTATAATAAACAGAATATAGTTTTACACACTCATACTGGGGATATAAGTATTCTGATTCCGGGTATTGGTGGTGATACACAAACACGGGTGCTTAGAAGAATACTTAAGACCAGAATAGAAATATAAATTTTAATTGTCGTCTTGGCCGGGGCTAGAACCCTAAGCCGTCTCGTAAAGGTATGTTGACCTCTGCATCACGCTGTTTTAAAAAAATCACGGAACATAGGAGCGGCAAGCGAGACGTACCTATTACTTTAATGTCTCAATTTAGCATATAACATCTTCAATAACAATCAATGTTACATCCTTTTACACATAAAGTTATTTTTTATACCCACATACCGGTTTAAAGAGAAAAATCGAGATTTTTATGTGACTATGTAACGCAGTGAGCAATACCGGGTAAAACCAATTCCAGCTAGTGCGTAGTTCTCACTGAGGTCTTGTTTGTTTGGTTACCATGATAATCGCAAGAGGAGAAGATTGACTCAAATATTATTATAATATGTCTTACGGCCAGATCATACAGGACAAATTACAATAAAATCAGCGCATAATAGGTACATCGGTGGTCTGATCGACGCATAATTAATTTAAATCATCGCTTATATTAGAATTCAAAGTGTGGAGTTCAATGTCATTAGAATTGTTGAAAGGGTACGCGTGTTCGCTTCGTTTCTACGACTTCGATACAATCATCGCGGTATCATTGAAACATTTTTAGCGTAATGCTAAAAAAACATCGCATAGTTCGCGTACCGACTTGGAGTACGAGATTCTGGCGGTAATTTTAATATTAGCCGTCGGCGTAACGAGCGCACGCGCAGCTGGCGGCGCGGGCGGCGGGCGGCGCGGCGCGGGGCGGTGGGGTTTTCCCAACAATGTGGCGGCATTGCCGGCTCGACCGCTCGCCCTCGCCATATAAGGCCCACTATATTTTCACCGTTTCCGTATACCGACGTGAACGGCATCATCCACCACGATCATTCTAATCTAAAGACTTTGAAACGGAGCTAGATTCGAGTTCACATGCTCTTATAGAATGACGTCAATCTATCATTATTTTAATATCCATGATAGATACGCAAGTTTACTATACGTGATCGTACTATGCTATTAGTATATATCGGCTTTACATAATATGTAAAGTCTTGGCGTACCGGTGAACAGAATGTCTCGGTAGATACAAAGGTCGCCGGGTCGTTCGTCTGATGTCTGTTATCTGTTCGTTTCCTTCCTTTAATTTAAGACGGCCGCTCGAATGTTAACATCCATTACATAAAAGCGGCCCATCACGTAGCATGTGTTGAAATTTTTGCTATAAACACACGCCAGGGACAATGGAAAATCAGGCCGAGCGATGGAAAACCCCAACGTAAGTGGTTTAACAGATAAAGCGTACAATTAATAAAGTTAGATAAAAAACATGAGGATTGTGAATGACTTCGCTTCATGTATTCTAAACTCGATTGTTGATTTCATTGAGTAGAATAGAAACAAGGGAGGGCATTGATTACGCAGGCGGATATTATCATCTGATGGGACTGGGCTAGTTTAGATGTTGAGACTTAAACTAGATAAGAATTAATTAGAGTAAGTTGTACCGCGCAGACTTGACTTAATTGACATAATTACATTTGAATGAAACATTTTAAGTGATAGATAAAGATTACAGAACCTGTTTATAATTTGATACGAGTATGGGTAATTATAAAGACAGGACTATCTTTTAGATTGTACCTACGCGTGCTTTTTCTAATTGTACTTTAATGCCCGCTATCTTGCTTGCAATGTTTGTAGATACTTTAGTACATACGTTATGACATTGTGACATTTGTACGTATATGTTGTGATAAAAGACAAATCGTTATTGTGGAAAAACCAGTCACAAAATCCTTGAGTGATTCTTGATTTGTGAACACATGTAGCAAACTTTAACATCAAAACGATGAAAAATAAAACGATATTATTTAAACAGATCGAAACTGCTATTTATATATTACATTGTTGTTAAATGTTATGAGTTTTCGTTGGGATTTGGAATTTGTCTTCTGGTGATTTGACCATGTTAGTAACATATTGTGTAGAACTGTAGAAATCAAAAATGATTATAAGATGGCAAAATAAGTAAGATAACATTTTTTATTTGCAACTCGTATGCGACCGCCGGTTGAGTGATACGGATCCATTCCCGCAACTTTATCTGGTACTATTTTATGACGCGCGTAACCTCTTGGCAGAGGTCCAAGACGAAGTTGATAAATAGCTATGGCGCAATGACTCCAATATGGAAGTGATATGTGACAAATATTTGCATAAGTACTTAAAGCCGCTAAAACATGTGAGGCAGCTTAATTAGAAATCAACAACCGAACGTTACCCAATCGGGTCGCGGAAGAAAAGTAAAAGGTGCATTTATATAAGCGCCTGATAACAGTTCACGTGCATCTGCTTGGGAATTCCGTGCAGCCGCAACGTAAGAGCCTTTTAGAGACACACTTTCACGTGGGTATAACCCAGAAGATTCATCGCCTTTGTGCGGCGGCCGGCGCGGCGCGTGGCGCGATGTGGCACGCAGCACGCCGTCGCTGTAATGATGCGGTTTTCCTGATGGGATTTTGGATTTTTTAATATTCACTACTAGGAGGATACTCACAAAACGATACGACATACCTCAACAAAATTTCAAGTTTTAACGAGACGCAAAAATGTTATTTTTTTATCAATATGTTGCAATTTGGAACCTGGGTGCCCTATCGCAGGTTCGAAATTGGAACAGCGTCGGCGATATATTTGCCGCGCAAAGGTTTATTGGCTTATGTTGACTGACGTGGGAATACCACTCACGTAACAGATTTTCAATTAACGCTCATGTACGGCCGGGGTATCCCAAATTATGTGTTTGGCTTAGCGAATGGGCACGGTGCTTTCACTCCACGTGTGGTCGGACACCGTTGGAGCGCGGCGCTGGGAAAACCCACGGAGGCAGCGAGCCGACAGACCGGTAAAACAGGGCTACGGGTAACAAAATTTGGATGTTCTGTAAGGTCGACGACGATCGGAATGCCACTTCATTAATGTGATTTTTGACTTCTTATTACCTACCTACTTGATTATGCGTACAATTATAATCATATTGGCTGAGAAACGAGACAAAGGCGGCCACGTAAACATGCCACGGATTTCTATTTTTTATACAGTAACAGTGTACGATTTGGATATGATATACAAAGATACCGTGCAAATGTTCAGACCGCCACAAATTACCTATAGTATTTTTTTTCCTATATACATTGCAACTAAATGATAAACGAGACTTACACAAAGATTTGGGTATATTTTGACCACTGTATTTTCATAACCAAAGTTAGTCTTGGAAGGTAGTTTTTGTTGCATGGATATAAAGCAATCTTTGTTTTTTGTTGCAAGGATCAAAGTTGGGTAAGTAAGGACACTGAGGACACCCAAAAAGAGGACGCAAGGCCGGGGCGGGCCGGTGGGTAAAACCGAATGCAAATGCGCATCAAGAGTCCGCAGCTGAAAGTTTCGAGGTGAGAATGGCGCGTTGTATAACATGGGAAAACCGGCTTGTTTATTTCAAACGACTTAATGTCTTTTTAATGTTATACAAACAGCGCCAGGGAAAACCTGATACGCGACAAATGAATATGAAAATTTTGAAAAGTATTCATAATATACGAATACAAATACGATGCAAGGATGAGTGACGTTGAACCGAGTTCGGTTAGAGTACAGATATCCGACGGGTGAATCCGATGAGACATTCTAAGGCGAAATCGCCGAGGGCAACGTTATCGCGAATTCCACGTAGAATGAGGTAGCCATGGGAAATCTTGACGGTGAGCGTACGAGAGGCCTTGGCGGTCGTGGTGGGTAAGCACGTAAACAACGTCTACGTTGTAAACAGGTTTGTTGTCATTCAATCAGGTACATCCTAGTGAAACTCGTTACATTTGCTCTGACGTTAGATTGCGTGCATTTTTCTCGTGTCCTGATGGACATTTCCTCGGAGGACAATGGCATCGCTGATTGAAGGTGAGCAGGATTCGATATCCGCAAACGAAGTCATTATATTTGTTGTCTGACGTTAGTTGTATCGTGTTATATATGTGTTTTGAATATTGAGTTAGGTACAGCAATGTCAAAGCAATAATTAAAAGTTTATTTCAATTGGTGTTGTTTTTGCTTTGGACAACATAAAAGTAACAAAAAGCAACGTTTGAATTTTAGACAAATTAATAGATACAATTGTAGTAGTAAAGTAGCTTTCCGAGTTACTGGTTCCTTAAAAGACAAATCAATAGACTTTTCTCTTCTAATTTGGACAAGGGCAGAAAAGAGTGATGGAGCGCAGAAGATTTATATCTATTTTTTTTAATTTCCAGAGAATATTTATTTAAATTTACAATAGATACATTCTATATCAGTGGATTCAAATCGCTTATATGTACTAGGTGTAGTGTGTAGGTTTAGGCTGCAGCTTTAAAACGAATGGTCGTCAGTGACGTCACTAGACATACATTGTTTTCATTATCCACACGTTTACGCCGTGAACGTTCTCTCCATGTTTACATAATCGTAAAAATGTACCGACTATTGTTTATCTTTACGATAGAAATAATACTATGTTATTTATTGTTGAAATCGTTAACACGTAATACTGTACAATCACAATCACGAGTTTAAGATGTGTTGTACAGAACAATCCTGTTAAATCGATGATATTACCATTAATTTCTATACGATAGACCTTAGTGTTGCTAGTTTATCACATTAACATAATAACTTATGTGTATCATTTTGTGTATTGTTCCAAGTGATTACTGCCTATTTTTAAATGTTGCTATCACTAGGTACGAAATAGCTATGTTATAGCACTGTAGTAAATTTTCAATCCAAATTAACAAAGTATCGACAGTTTTACATAAGAAGTGATCACAGACGGTGGTAAGATTGCAAGTCACGATATCTGTTTGAATGATGGACATTCTGTTGGGTCAAAACAAGAATATGGTGTGAAAAAAGGCAGCAGTTTATTTTTCATTCAACTGTGGGGAAAACCAGTGTACTGGACAATTATTGTTCCTTTGTGAATCGGATACGCTTCGAACGAATGCAACATGCAACATTACGAAGGAGTGTGGAGACGTGATATTTTTAAACCTTACTATTGTTATAATCAGAATTTATATTCTTAATTACGGGATAGTAGACCGCGTCGTTAAATGTTGTCAAATTAAACTTCGCACATAAAAGAGGACTGCAGGCGATAACTCAGAGACCGAAGTAAATAAGACCATTAAATTTTTAAACCGATATATTATACCGACTAATGATCAACTATTTATATCTAAAGGGGACGCAGGGGAGTAAAAACTATATTTTGAATTAAGACGTATTCTTATTGTTAAGAACAATTGTTATATGATTTCTCTTCTATGTGTCTATTGGAGGCCCACAGGTGGCAAAACTTTCGAGAACCTGTTTTTAACTAAACCGTGCTTTTACTAATCCGCTTTGAACGGTGTGGGTGGTACACTTCAGTTAGACTTGTGTATGTCATTATTTGATTTCAGATACGTAATTATACAGATTAGAAATGTAATATTAACTTATGCACGTCAAGTCTTGCATCTACGGAAAAATGCACAAAGCATGGGCGTCGCGAATCTCAAAAAGTCTTAATGTGATTTCTACCCTTCCGCCTATAGAAATGCAATAACCAATACTCAGTAACACTTCCTCAATATTGGCTGTCTAAATCTTTTAGCTGTTTTAATTAGCATCTGATGTGGCGTTCAAATTTCTTGCAAGTGAATTATTAGAAATGCGCAAATCTTACCTGTATAATCCTTCATGTTGAGTATTCGCACCATCTTCTCCCGCGGGTTGTTCGGCGAGGGGACGACTAGTGACTTGATACACCGTTCGTCCTTCGCCTCGACTGCGAGGTGGACGGGCGTCCTGCCCGACACGTCCCGAACGTCGAGCGACGCACCGGCCAGCACCAGCATCCTGGTCACCACGTCATGTCCGCTCAGCACCGCCAAGTGCAGCGCCGTGTGACCATAGTCGTTCGACACGTCCATCCAGGCCTTCTGTGGACACACCTTGATCAGTGTGCTTACTGACTTCTGACAGCCGTGCACTGACGCGATGTGTAATTGCCTGCAAAAAGACGAAATATTAAATTAAGTGGTCTTCAAGTGGTGATCTACTTATATATTAATTGGGTATGCTATAAATAAAGTAATTGCTAAAGAAGGGTTTTGAAACATGTCACATTAGTATATATATATATATATAGATGATAATGGTAAAGGAATAAAAACATTTAAGTTTTGGTGGTACATTTGAGAAGTGTGTTCATCACTTGACGATAAAAAATTGTAGTGATGACCTCACTTTGTTGATGACCTCAAGTTGATAATAGGTATGTATCTATATAAATAAATTTGTATTATGAATAGATTATTCATATTGAAATATGTGTGTATTTGTGTATCTGTATGAGGCTCATATGGAAACTACTGAAGCAATATGCTCATGCCCTTCATTCCAAAGACTTTAGGGAGTAAAACGGGACCTATAAATGTAAACATTACGCTAAAAAATATCTGCTCAAACACAGATCACCACTAATGGAGCTCCATGGGGATTCCTGTATGTTAAACTTATAATAGGTATGTTTCTTGTTACCCATTAAAATTTTGGTGTGTTTTAAGTACACATGTACTGAGAACAAACTATGATGCGTATTTTCCTTTAATACTTTTGTAGGGATATATCTCCTATTCGTAATAAATTCAAGCATTGATTCAGGAAAAAATACTCTGAATTAATAATACTCATAACCTTATGCATTTTATTTAATATGACTATGATCCTTGGGTTTTCTCTCAATTGTTTATAATTTCATGAAGTATGTCATCACTGCACCTCTAAAAAAAACTTGACTCAGCTATTTTTTTCCAGTGTGAGTAATATACTCTTTAAATGATAATTAATAATACTTATTACAATACTTATAATATAACTTATTACAATTTAAAAAGTGTCTACCACACATTTCTTTTCATGTCTACCTAAACATTATCCCTTTTTTACTCAACTGCACCAGAAGTGTTATGTTTTTGAGCCAATGTCTGTATGTCTATTTGACAAGCTTATTATATGCTGGAAAGCTCTACAGCACTAACAAGTCAGCCTTAACTAATTTCTATAAAAGAGGTGTCATTGGATTCTACTCAAGATCAGTGGAAGTGACATAGGCTTATATTGTATGGGTATCAAATTAAAGTGAGTAAAAAACTAACTATAATAATACAATACTATAACACTCACTCACAACATACTATTTTTCACCAAAACTTTCTAAAACTGTATTAGTACACATTTAAAAAAATATAATAAAAACAAACAAGCAAACTTCATCAATAAATATTTAACTCACTTTATTAAAACGGAAATTAAATGTTAAAAGGTGCTGCCGATGGGAAAAACACTATATGAAGCTACAAAAAACAAATACCAATACTGTTTGTCATGATCGTTGAATATCAATCAACGGCCTTTAGTTAAGTTTTAAACAGTGTATTGTGTGAATTTCAATTATTGAAATAGAATAAAAATTAGAATAACATTACAAATATAACATTGAGAAAAGTATACATTTTTATTCTGTAAGCTTTCAGAATTAAAAGGTGCATTTGGCATATATGTACTAAACATCCGAGTAAACAGTGCTATTGAAAAAGGCTCACAACATAGCTATGGTTATTTTACGGAAGTACATCACATGACTACTACATTTGTAAAGCTATTTTATATTAGAGACCTTCATATAACATATGCAAATGTGTATCTTGAGGCAAATGCCACACTTCTACTATTTTTTAGTCTTTTTTTTTAATATTTTTATTTCTTTTTTTAATATACTTAAAGTAGCGAATGAACAAGAGGTCCGCCTTATATGAGTTCACTACTGCGCATCATCATGGTGATAGTAACAATTCAAAATAGAATAGGTGTCCTAAAACTAATACATTCTGATATTTTCTTTTAAATTATTAGCGAGTCGGCCATATTTATTTTTCATGCATTAAATGCTGCAGTAAATTTAACTGGTAATGTTGAATCAATCAATTACATATTTGTGTCTCAATTGATTTTCCAATTCAAATAATTATAGGTTATAGTTAAAGAAATCATGCTCTCTGTGTGTACATTTATAAAATGATCTGTAATGGAATATATCTGTAATATTTCAGATTATATCTGAATATATTGTGCGGTGGACTTATTGCCATAATCAACTGACAAATACTGATCATATTTATTATAGAATAGGTAAGCATTTAAATTCCTATACTATACTTTATGTTTGTCTAATTTGTGTTTTTTTATTAATATAAATCAATTACTCTGATTAATTTCCATAAAAACAATAAAGACCTGTTATTCTAATACATGAACCAAACGTACATAAGATACACATTTTATAATTTATATGTATTAATCAATGATTGGGATATTTTAAACAGTAACCGAAACTATGATATAGTAGTTTACTATAGATATTAGTTTGTTTATTATAAGTCACAGGACTCAATAAAATGAAACTTTGGGCAAACAAAAAAAAAGCTTACGTGTCTCCATCATCGTCTTGCATGAACAGCCTGTCCAGTTGTGGGACGACGCTGGGCTTGTGGTCTTCGAGGTCTACTAGCAGGGGCTCGGCCGTCGGCGTGAAATCCTTAAACGACAAACTCGACAACTGTTCCGATATTTGCAAGTCTAAGCCACTGTCCAGCTGCTCCTCCTCCGCACTAACACTGATCAGCCTCCCGCTGTCACTCCCGACCTCCGAGATCGGCTCTGACAGCGGCCCGCTGGCCAATTCGCTGACCAGACCCGACATATATCCGGAATCCACACCTTCATTCTCAGGAACCTTCGTTTCGAAACCCTTGTTGGCACTCATTTTGATCACGATAATATAATTTACAAAGTACAATAACGACTATCTAATACTTATCACAATACGAAACGGTACACAAACATCTTTTAATGAACTTTACGCGTTATTAAACATACCACGGTTTGGTTACAAGAACGCGTGCGCAGTTAGCGAGCACGAAATTAACATTGATGAATCGAAACGAGCGAGTCAAAGTCTAGGAACATCAACATATGAACGAAATGGAAATTACAAAAACGTCACATCAACAAAGCGTAAACGCCCCGTAAGTCGGAATTCCGTACAAATAAAACTTATGTAATTAAATAATGATTTTTCGGGCACATGTTCTATTGTAACTGTTTATTGAAAATTAAAATAATAAAAATAATATTTGTAGACATATTTTAACTAAGTCTTTTACCTAACAACAGACAAAAGAAAAAAAAACTAAGTATGTATTTTTAGACACGGAACCCTACTATCACCATACACATTGGCAAACAGGGAATTCCATTATATTCGGATACTTTGATTAGCAATGTTTATTGTAGATTTTTTTAGATTTAAATTTTATTTGCTTTATATTTAGTTTAAGTATGAAATATATATCAATTGTTTTAGTAAAAATTTGATTAAAGCAATTAGTTATTTCAGATTATCGAAAATTCGTCATCATTAATACGTGAACAGACATAACTGACATTGACGTACAATCAGCAAATTTGACAACAAACAATTTAAAGCTGTTCTTGAAATTCAATTTTCGAACCAAAATAGTTTATACTTATTGTTTACTAATTGTTTATAAGATTTTTTTATCACCGAGTATATATTAATATGTTTTGCGAAAAAGTTACAGAGTTATTGAAAGAAGCGGAAAGAAATCGCGACACAATAGACCAATACAATGTTGGTATATTCTGTAAATACTACCTGTCTAAATTATTTAAATTTACTTGTATTGATCCTCCAAAATGTTTCTGCCTTTGTGTGCCTGTCAGGGCCAGGACATGGAAAAATTCTAGGATTCTCCTTCATTTGTGGAATTAGTTTTTTGGCATGTCAGGCACATGCAAACACATACATACAACATTGCAAATATAGTAGGCGCTTGGTACTTAGTTTTGCCTCATGGGTTTCGAATACTTTCTTATCACAAGTATATTGTCATGAAAAATAGTGAAATACACATTACTTACTTCCAGAAGCCCAATAAGGAAGCAATTATGCTCGTCTCAGTTGTAGATGATATATGTAATTGTTACCAACCAACAAGTAGCTTGCCTAAGGACACTACACGCATATCCTTTATTATTGGGTTATTGATATTTCTACATTAGAATTATTTAGGTCATAGTTGGGTTTATTTGTTGTTGGGTATTTTGCATATTTGATTATTATATTTTTATTTATTTAAATATTTAGAATTGTTATTTAATTTATTTATGTTATTTTTTAAATGCCTCATCATTTTTCAATTTATGGAATGTTTTACCGGAAATCTATGTTAATGAAACATTTATAAAATTATAAGTGTAAAAGAAGGTAGTTCAAATAATCAAATCATATTTAAGTGGAAGCTCCGC
>DWPF01000154.1:0-13858 GCA_018251575.1 Cecropterus bathyllus | reverse complement strand
AGCAGCGCATAACACTGCTGTTATTAGGCAGAAATAGGTGTGGCGGTGGTGCTTCCGGAGTCGAACCACAAAGAGTTATACCACCTTCATAAAACATTGAAACACAAAAGATTTGATTTAAAAATCATTTGTAAATATTTTACTAAAATTGAGCACATACCTACTCATAACCTAAATTTTCAATTAAAAATGTAGCAGCGACGTCTAATTCAGCTGCAGACATTATTTTGACGTTATTAAGCAGGAATTATGTTTTAAACGTTATTCCTGTCGAAATATAGTTAAGAAATACAATGATTTCTTATATTTAACACTGCATTTATCTTAATTATGAGAGCTCATTACGAAGTGATACGGATTTTCTTAAACGATTGATATGCAGTTTTATTTATACAAAAAACCAAAATATAAAGATTATATTGGGCAAGAAAAACGCTTATATTTATCTTAGCTTACATTTATTTTAATCCTTTGTCTTTAAGACCAGAAATATCACAAAATGAATGTGCTAAAAAGATACAGATCTTAGTGAAGATTGAACACATAAAATAAATAGATCAACGAACTTGAGGTGGAGTTGCCCTAGACTTTTGTAAACGTGAAACATTTCGAAAATAAAAAAGCTGTATGAAAATCAAATCTTTTGTGTTTCAATGTTGTATGGTTTTTTGATAGCTTGGAAATGATCCAATGTTCTGTTTGTGGGCGTTTAGACGTTGGTACACTTGCTAAGAACATTCTGCCAATCATATTTCGCAACTAGCGATGCGGTCTTCAATATAATTTTTATTTAATTTGTGTTTTTCCGCGGTTCATCTTCAGTCAATTTTTTAGATATTGCAACATGTGAATTTAAAATTATATATTCCGACGATTTGGATATAACGATTTCTAATTGGTATAGTTGGTTTGTACATTACATATAAACGATATATTTAAAATCTTGTTACTAGTTCTTACAAAATACGTATAGAATTCATAAATATATGTATCAAGTATGAAAAAAGTAATTTCTATTGTTTTTTGTGAAATTCTGGATATCCACTTGAATGTACAATGGCCTTGCTTCTTCACGTGGTTTATCTGTGCATTTTTGTTATGCATACCTTGATATATCACTTTATATCTTTATCTTTGTTTTATAGTACTATTATGTATTCCATTTGTTATTTCTATAAAATTATAACTCTATCTATCTAGCTATCTATCTATCAGCCTTTGAGAGCCCACTGCTGAACATAGACCTCCCCTTATCGGGCCATCTGAATCCAGCGGTTACCCGCTGTTTTCTTCATCAGTCCAACTGGTCGGGGGGCGGCCTAACCTTTTGCCCAGACGTGGTTTTAAAAGACTTCATAAAAAACCGTAAAATGCGTATCGTCACCCAAAACAACAAAACTATATGTACCCAGTAAATTTACTATACGAACGCACTACACACGCCCATTTCTCATACAAACTACGTCGTTTGTCTTTTCTCGTGATATTTATTCACACGACATCACATCTAACTCATAACTTTCTTTAATATTATATAGCTTCGGATATAAGACGATCTTATTTTTAGTGCCGTTGACTGTTTCATTAGGACGGCGAATATGATTTGTGTTTGTAAGAGTTCTCATTTTTTTGTTAGCAAAGGTCTTGTAGTATTTACGTTTTGTGTTTTATTATCTTCATCATCACCGAGTACGCTGTTCACACGTAGGAAAACGTGCAAACAAACTATGAAGTGATGACTGAAAAGGAAATAGCAAGCATAGAATGATACTTATAGTCAAGATTCTCTTTATTGTAGAGACAAAGACTCAAACAAATATGAGTATATGGACACGTTACAACAATGAAGAAATTTTAGATCATTCTCGTTCTTTAAAAAAATCTAAACTTACATCACCATACTCAGTGATTGAAGAAACGATGAGGATAGCGAATATAATTAAATTCAGCTTTAATTCAGATTCAGAAATTCAGATTGAATTTAGACATCTGTAACGGAGTAGTGGAGAGATGCTTTAATGTGGTGAGATGCGGTGACAAGGGGGTGAGGTGAGGAGAGGCGAGGGGAAGGGGTTGAGGTGTTGTGTGGAGAGGAGAGGTGCGATGATTGACTTTTGGCGGAGAGGTCATTATTGAAAAAGAGTTGGAAATAAAACATTGGTTAAATAGTATATGTCTAGTGTCTTATTTTATAGCGTTATACATCGTTAAATAGATGTGAGATGGACCTCACAGATGTAAACAATTTGTTACCCAAAAGCTAAAGGAAATTTTGATTAACGTTTAAGTACTCCATTGATATAGGTTAACACAAAAGGTCACTATTCACCAATTTGACGACTTCCGATTTCCTACGGACGGACTCGTAACTTCTCAGAACTTTAACAGATGGACGATAGCATAGGAAGGTCGTTGTTTAGAATATTTAATTTTTTTTTTTCAAAATAATTTAAAGCTGTACTAAGTTTAATAATGTACAATGTAAAAGTAACTAAAGTACATATAAACACAGAATAATATAATAAACCTGCACAATTTCTTTATATGAAAAACAATATAATCGTTATTTAAGTAATATGAAAAATCAAAAGCAATTCTATATTTTAACAAAACAAACATGACATTGCAGTGTCGAGATTGTCCAGTAAATTAAATTGAATGGACACTCAAATGACAATAATTACTTCCAAAAATGTTAACACTGAAGTCATTAAAACATTACACGATCTAAAAGAAGCAATTAAAAAACTGCACGCAAGACACAACGCGTGAAGTATCGATGTCGGTTCTAAAAATGATACTGCATCATTTGACAAACAAGTTTGCGGTTCTGAAATCGTTTTACTACTCGATTCCAAGCCTTATTGCCCAAAAAATAAATATGTAGCAAAGGTTTCTTGTACCGTAAATGTGATTGTCACTGTTTTGAAGGTGTCGCGTGACAACGTCACATCGGTTTTGGCGTATGACGTTTGGAAATAGCACCGTTTCCTGTGTAACTGATGGTGTAATTTTCTGTCATAACTAATTTTATTAGACGAGCTGAGATGTCCAAGAAACGAAAATTGATAAGAGTCGTAAATCAGTACAACGAGATATATTTATGATTTGCGTAGAACGTTTTTTAGAGTGTCAAAAAAAGTTACTTCAGAGCAGCTTTTAGATTAAGGTGTATATTTATTAATATTATTGACATGTCTTACTCGTACGTTACCACCTCAAAATAATATGTTTATTTCTTTAGCTTAGTTTTGCATTTTTATATCTAAACTTCAAGAAAGTCTGATATTTATACGTTCATACTGCAAAAGATACAGTGCCTACATTGTTCGTGTTTTTACGGCACTTTTATGATTTCTGGCATTCAGTGCAATTCAGTTGCGTTAATTACGCTATGAACAGAACCACCAATAAAGATCTCCGTTTATCAAAAAAAATCCGAGAAGCAGGCAATCGTAAAAGCATCCATCAAGACACAACCAAGGTCTGATTAGCCAACAGACGCAGGAAAACGAAATGTGAGTTATGAACGTACATAATTGTGGGAAGTAGACTTCAAAAGCGAATTTTCGGTAGGAAGCTATTACACGACCTACACAGAAATGTTGAAGATGAAAAGAAATCTTTATTTTTAATCGCCACAATCGTAGACGCGACCGGAATATAAAATAGAATTATTAAAAAGGCGACAACGACGCATCCGCTTCCTCTCGTAGTCGAATTTCGGTGGCAACGCTCCGGGTTCCGTGTCCCAAATATTGACTGTGTTGAACAAGGTTCATAAGCTATCGCCCTTCATGGCTTGCCATTTAAGGCAACAAATAAAGTACTTTATATTATAAAATAGTTTTTGAAGGAGCGATTTAGGCAGACATTTCAAGCAGATTGAATATAATTAAAGATATACATATATTCAGTGGCAAACTAACGGGAGGGCGGAAGGACCGGCCTGCCCCAGGTTGGTGATTCAAAAAGGCATTCAATATCTATAAATTTCAATGATTAAATCCTAAACAAGTTATAGTACTTTAAAAATATATAATACAATATATATAAGTCTCGAAGATGCATAGCTATTACTTTATTTTTAATTGGTGTATCCGCTCTTAGACTGCGGGCTACGTTTGACTTTCTCGCCCCTGGTGTAGGAATAAATGATACATAGGAAGGCAGTGTTGCCCGACTCCTGGATTTTGTCCCTTAATCGCCTCCTATAACATCCACGAAAACACTTAAAATATAGTCTTCAGTGCAAGAAACACATTTATCATACCTGAGATTAAACTCTTTCTTGAGGGCATTGACAACTTAATATTAGATACCTTCCATTTCCGTTTATACTCTAAAAAAATCCCGTAAGTATGTAGAATAATATACCTGTCATCATCATCATATGTAAACACCTGTACCACTTGTGCTATAATTCCTCGTCAAATACACATGACCTCAGTAATGCCAGTTAACGTCAGATATTGCATACCCGTTTGATACCAAATGCTCAGTTGAAAATGGGAATACAGTTACAAATTGATTGCTGTAAGTGGATTTCTAGTTACTGAATAGCTAATCACTGTTAATGTACCTTAAATGTAAAATTATGTCAGTGTCTCTGCTTTTAGTTCCTTGTTCTTAAGAAAGGTCGTGAGTAATACTATTCTTGCGCCAAAGCTTACTCAATAAAGGATTCTTGTCAATTTATACAATTCAATTTACATAAATTCACTGTATTATATTGTAGTAATGATATAATTATATGTATATCAATTTACTATAAGTATAACAAGATTACCACTTTCTTGTTTCTGTCTTTTACTACTATTATGTTATTATGTTACTTTTACTTACTACTATTTATGTTACTTCTTCATATTTGTAATTCCACGTTCTTATTTATAAATAATAAGAAAGTTTTTCTTTCTTATTGGTTCAAGTAATGTTTCTTTTCCTATTATATGTTCCTTATTCCCTTCCTTCCTTACGGAAGGATATAAGGTAGATACCATCTGGTTAAATATATCATTATTTCAATTTCAGTCTTCACCTTCATTCGTTACGTCTTTTTTTGACTCTACATCTTAATTTCACGTAATATACAGAGTATCGTTAAATCTTCGCAAAATATCATGCTTTAACACGCAAATATTTACGGTCACGGAAAAGTCGGATCATATTTCACATGAAACGCGATATTGCTATGTAATTGACAACCGAGTGACATTCGCACGCGAACACCTCTACTACAAAATGAAGTTATGATCCCGCTATGATCAAACGATGCACCTTCTAATCTTCCTTGAGATGCCATGATATCTGTATCATATATAGAGAAATGTATGCATGTTCTTTTTTATTTTATAGTGTAGTTATTTTTTGCATTCATTGTTTTATTTATTTTTTAATCAATGTATGCAGTTTGTTGCATATACGTATATTATATTACCAAATTATAGCATTTTTCCGGGATAATGTTTCATTCGTGTATATAATTTTTCTTCTTTATCTATTATATTTCTAGTGAGCTCTAAAGCTTGGAATTATGTAGCTTTTATGTAGTACCTAAGTAATGAGTATGTATTTCTCATTGTTCTTAGTCAACTGCTGGAAGCAGGCCTAGATTATTATGGTTCGAGCTTTATCATAGTCATGTCCTTTGGCTTCTTTATGGTGCAGATACACAAGATTAATAACTTCGCAGATTTTGTTTTCCTCCTTTCAAGTACTAGTGCCACAACAAAATATATTTGGTGTCTTGTTAAAATATTTTTTGTCTACTGCGTGTGTACGAAGGGTCGACAGCCATCTTGCGTTTATTTTTAGAGGTGCGCGTGCGCCAGTTTCTTTTGGTTGCGTTCAATTAGTTTGATTTGTGGGAAATCGATTTCACGGAACTCACACTTCGGCCACATGTGGACCAGATTATTCATCTTTATGAACTGGGGAAGTTAATTATTCATTTGTTTTTGGACTAGCATGGTGGAGCCGTTACCATAGCAGTTTGACACGCAGTAGGTTCTTGGTTCGATTCGCGGCCAGACTGATCTGAATGATGAATTTAGAATTCTGTTGTAGATTTGAGTGTTTTTGTATTTTTCTTTATGTGTCTCTGGCATTAACTTAGTGGCTAAAAATAAAGAAAGTGTTATTATTATTTTTCAGACAATTGGCAAGAAAGTGTGAAATCATACATTATGTGCTTGATACCAATGTAATACTAATTCTACGTGTTGTCTTATATCTCCTTACTTTTTGACATATATAAATGTATCAGACAGACTCGATCAAACCTAAGAAATGTAAAATCTAGATTCTACGCGTGAATTACATCACGCGCATACATTTATCGAAAATGTAAACAACTTACCTCTTGATTTACACCTCATATATTACGTGCAAAAAGCTAGGATTTATTCTAACGCTCAGAGGCATAAATTCATTCGAGCGTCGCATAATTGGCGTCGTCTCATTAGATCAGCGGTGGCAGATTCGTGTCGCTTCCTCTGGCGTTGTAGGTGTCGCTTTAATTTCACTTTCTGCCTCGTCCAGTGTTTTATTGTTCGGGCCAGTCAGATCTCCTTGACGGATGCCCACTTTAGATAAATGGATGGATGCTACGGCTCGTGCTCGTAAGTGGTGTAATTGCTAGTTTTTTGCGGAGTTTAGGTTTTATACTTTGAAATCATATTTATGTTTATTTAAAAAAAAGTTGTAGTAATAAGTGCTTTTCAATGTTCATAATTATACTTTCTTGATCGATACCAAAGTTATGATATAAAAAAATATATAATATGTATTGTGCGGTCTTTGTATGGGTTAATTTTGGAAACTACTATATAGATTTGAACGAAGCTATAAAAAAGATAGAATCTTATCGACAGTAACATAGGCTGAAGAAATGTTTTTTCTTTTATGGGTTTCTATAAATCCAAATGACAGGGATGTTCGATAACTAATTACATATGACATTAATATACGTTATAGGTCATCTAAGATTTAATAAATTTAAGAATTTACAATCATTATTACTTTTACTTCATACCGTAAGTTTACCTGGAAGCAGTAGTTGTCTAAAAGATTTTGTAGCATTCTTTAAATATGTATGTTTCTTTATTATGTATAGTAATTTCTTAAGAGAATAAAGTTCTTAAACCTAAAGGTATACGTTCTGAGTACAATAAAGAGTAACATAATTATTCATGTAAATCTCAACTATCTGCTTAATAAATTAAACACCACGCCAAAATTAAACAAAACGCCTATTAAACAAAACGCCAATTAAACAAAACGCCTAAGTTATGACTGCCTATGACTGGCGCGCATAGCCATTGGCTAATAATATCAACGCAAAGTAATTTTGGTACGTTTCATTGGTTTTCCAGTTTCCTTCCGGGTCATCTAATTTAGCTGTCGGCACCGAATAACAGACGGGTAGGAAACCATTAGTCACGGGGTAACTTCCCGGAGCATTACAAGCGTCCCGGGTCGATGCTAGATTTAAAACTCGAAGTTACGAAAGATTTTGGCACCTTCAATTAAAAGGTGTTTCAAATTGAAGATGTTTTAGAAAATAGTTTTGAATACGGTTTTCACTCATTTGGGTTTCCTGTATCGTAGATGCCTTGGAGACACACAAAGACGGATATAAAGTCACCTAAAACTAGCTTAGATTTCTATAGTAGGTTCATTTCATCTGGTTCATTCCGGTTCTGAATTCATCATTTAGATATTTGACATGCGTCAGAATGTCAGAATCAAATCCAAAAATAATTAGTCACCACTCCGTAACATGGGTCCTCACATTGAAATAATTTCTGGAAATTTAATAAAATGCACAACAACTGAACTGAACTGAACAACTACATTATATCTTATTTAAAAACTGCCTCTATTTATCACTAGTAGGCACTTTATAATTAATATGTCTTATTTTATTATCCTTTACGATCCTATTAACATTAAATAACTGGCAGATTAACAAAAAAGACGGACAAGCAGATAATTGTATTACAATACTTCAACGTTTATTTAATGCAACACGACTCGCAATATAATCTTTATTGTTAAACACAGTAAAGTTGGCTTTGCTGAATGAGATTTCATACATAATCCAGAATCCAATATTACAAGCCATTGAACACAATCACGAGGCATGCAGATTAACGATACAATTTTAAATCAGTGCCGACGTAAGATCTTGTCGAGATAAACTTACAACGTTGATTAATTTCGCTTTCCGAGCTATTGTTAAGCTTTCTCCTGTCTCGTGTCGCTTACTGTAAATACTGTGATTGGACTGGACCTCACAGCTCGTGATATTTTTACACTCTTGATATACGTCAAAACACTAATGACATATCATAGTAATATAGTAAAGACGAAAGTTTCTGAGGATTTATGTGTTTGTTACTTCTTCACGTTAAAACTATTAGTCGAACTTGGCTGGTATTGATATTAGAACAAAGATAGCTTACGGCCTGGATTAATACTGAGAATACTCTTTATCTAAAGGTAAATGACAAAAGTGGGCGGAACCGCGGGTAACGGGTAGTATAAAATAATCTAAACAATATTTCACATGGAGTAAGTATGGAGTCGAAAATTATCCTAATTTTACACACTTACAAAACTTCATTGAAATCAGTTGGGTGATTTTGGCGATTAGCGTATACTACGTGTAGATACAGAAGCATATAAAATTTAAAGGATTGTTGTGAAATATTCCTATCTAAACTCATATGAACTGGGCTTGAAAGCTAATTTAATCTAGAAAACGCTAAATTCAATGAATCTGATTTCAAACCAAATATAAACGATGAATAAGAGGAAAATCTTTATTACAACAAACTGCATTGATCCGTCATCTTTCGCGCGAATCGTGCGCCCGCGCACCGTGTTCGGGCCACTTGCGTCATGACAACCAAACAATACGAGATGGTTTGTTTATGTATTATTGTTTGGCACTGTAGGCGTAGGTCAGGCGCCAAGCTTGACGCCTTAACACAGAAGGGAACTAATTGTTTGGGAGATGAGCATTGAAGACAAAAGCAATGAATACAATAGAAATTGTAGGGATCGCAAATGAAATTCGAAAGGCAGGAAGTGGTTGTTTATGACTTTAGTATATGCAATGTTTTTTAAATATATTAAAGCTTGTGTAAATGTTTCTAATAATGAATTTACTGGATTGTTTTGTACTCTCTCCTTCTATCTATTCAGTATCTCCAGCATCTGCGTTTATATTTAAATATGACGTTACAATATTTCTCTCAAAAACATCTGAAGTTTATTCAATATACCTTTCTTTACACCGGTGATCAGGAACAGAAAGGTACAGGGGTATGTAAACAAAGGCCAACTGAATTTTTACGCGATTAAACGATCTAAGACTTTTTATGAACTTTTCGCCGATACAAATCTTTCCATTGCTTGAAATGTACATATACGTTGAAGGCATTTTCGCATTACATAACTTTTAGGTAATGCCGTTTATGTATGTCAACAAGTTTATCATTGTTATCTTTTTTTAATTATTATTATTATTTTTAATTTATTCATGTTGATGTCTCCAAAATTAATTTTATTTGTCAATTTAAAAGGCTTGCTCATAGCGATTTGTTTAAATATGTAGTATGTATTATTTTTGCTTTTGTCACCATTAATACACTTTCAACACTCATAGCCCCATAATAGGATTTTCACCTGTGTCGTGGATACCACGGAAATACAAAGACGAATACACAAACACCCAGACCCAGAACAGAATCTAAACTCATCATTCAGATATCTGGTCTGACCGGGAATCGAAACCGGGACCCACTGCGTGTTAGACCTGTATGGTGACCACTCAGCCACGCGAGTCGTCAAAACCATTTGTCATCATTTTATTCGCACTATACACTATTTTCAAACCGTTTCTCTTGATTATTCAAGTATGCTTACAACAGTCTGCATAATTTATGCAATTGTCAAAAAGCTGTTATCTTAACACGTCAATCAAACAGGCGTTACTTACCAAATTCGTTGGCATTGCGTATAACTGTACTAGTGTGGCCGATTAAATGTAATGTATGCCTTTGTATTCAATGCGGACCTCAGTGACACCTCCATACTCGGTGGCCTCCAATGCATAACAATATGCAGTTATATTATTAATATTGTATTAGATCGGATGACTATTCTGTGTACTTATGGTGGATATGTTTGTATTGATACTTTTTGTTTTTTGCAAGTGTAATTTTATTCTATTGATTACTTAGTTAAATGTCTAATTTTAATCTTAATAAATTGCAAATTAATCTCGATACTAAATAGGATATGTTTTGATAAAATCTATGTTGAAGCTTTATGAATTATTTCGATGTTACAACTTAACCTTATATAGGCTAAGCTTATAATTTAGGCTCTGATATAGGCCTTCCTAAATACCAGTAAAGTTTCAACTTGTGATTTATTTTAATATCTTAAGGTCGGTCAAACTCAAAAAAGACTTCTATAGCTATAAAAATCATCCTCTTTGTCATTCTAAGTAGTTATATTATTCTGTTAGTTATTATAGTTATGAAATTACCTCATATTTAGTATTACGCACTTACTTATTAAATGATAAATAATCAATAATAAATTAATCCCTATTGCCTGTTGGAATTCAACGGATGTTAGCGAACAGTTGTTTACAATTCGCCATATTAATAATCGAAATATGTCTATTTTCTGTATAAATTCCGTAGAGTGCCGCACGTGTTGCTGCGAACCCGTAAAACTAATGCAAAGATTAGGTATTTCCGTTTGTCCGTACACTCCCGCGCATCTCAAATGCTTAGCCTGTGACTCATATTGATCTTAGCGAAGTAGACACGCGGTTGGTTAAGTAGAGCGTATTAGAACTTGATGCTAATCCAGATTGAAGGGTTATTTCTCGAGGAACGAGGAAGACTGCGTCTGGGGGAGACGGTAAGATTGATTCTGATTTCCGTGATCTTAGATTAGAGAAAGCTGGACAAAATTTATCAAAACAGCAGCTTCGATTCCGCTATTTGATTAATTGTTAGAAATAAATGAATGTGTTGCACGGGAAGTGAGCGTGAGTTACTGGTTGGGAAATTTTGTCTATTCTTATACATCCGTAAAGACATGCCAATAAACGCATAAAAGATACTGATAGATGTTAAAAAGATATAGAGAAGAAAGGGGAAAAGGAGGAAACGCAAAAACAGTTCAAAGCAATCCAAAAGAAATAAAACATTTTGAAAGTAAAATAAACTGCAGCACAATTTGACATAAATTTTTCATATTAAGTACTAGTTGTGGTTTCACCCACTACTACATAAGAAAAAGCAAACAAACATAGCTTGATGTTATAGCCTATAGCCTTCATCAATAAATGGACTATTCAACACAAAAATAATTTTCAATTCGATCCAGTAGTTCCTGAGATTAACGCGTTCAACCAAACAAACAAACCAACCGGCCATGTAGCTGGGTCGAAATATCGGCAAAAAGAAATTAAAAAGCCGTAACTCATCAAAATGTATCATTTCCGCGATAATATAAGTCTAAAATCACAATACATCCAATCAAACAAACTCTTCAGCTTTATAATATTAAGTATAGATATTCTCAGCCTAATTTATCGAAACCAAACAAAATCGTCAAACGTCTCGTCACAGATGATATCATCTGCACAGCGTCTCATTACTTAGGTTATTAATGAAGCGAGCTTAACCGCAACAAAACTATTGTAGTAGAAAGTTTCCATAAAACATTTCCACTCTGGAAATGATTCATCAGTCCTTCAGAACGAGACGCCGGCCAGACTCCACAGGAACAACACGACTGTTGCTTACTCACCTCGCATGACCAACACTTGTCATATTGATAGCCATAAATAGAATAAGTCTGTGAAAGTTTTATGGGTTTACTCGCGAGGGTGGGATGTAATATTTGGTATTCGTGCTTGAAGTTAAAATAATGAAATTTATATCTGAGTCAAAAATTCAGATCTCAGTTCTAAAATCAGTATGCCAATACTTTTGACATTTCCTACACTTGATTTGGGTGACAGTTTTGGAAATTTTCATGTTTATAAGTAAAAAAACTATGTGACTAGCATAGGATATTTTTTGGCTTCTTTCTTCCAAAAATAGAAGATTCTTGTGTAAATATCAAAAAATGTAAGAGTCGCTTATTATAAGTAAATGTAACGAGTTGATGATCTTAAAAAAATTCAAAATGTATTTCCTTAAAATCTTATGGGCTATTCTTCCGAAGTCGCTAATGTCCAGACAACAGAGCCTTTCCATTTGATAACCCCTTTACATACTTGCGTTTTACACACACACCGGTTTCTGTATACACGTATACGCTTATACGTGTTTAATTAAACACCTATATCCCTGTTACTTATCTGCTCCTTACCTAACCTTTACTTAACCTCGATATTACAACTACTCTAATATTTACACAGATTAAGAAATCAGTTAGATCAATAATAATCCCGGAAATAAACGCACAAGAATTTCGGTTCCTAATTAGTGAACAGTTATTGAGTGGAAATGATGATAAATGTGGCGATAGCGTATTGGTTGAAATTCTACCAAAAAACCCGGGGTCTGAGGTTAGCACACCTTGTTAGAAACCTTTGACTTTTCAAGTTATTAACGTGTTAGCTAAATAATTGTTCCTTGCTTTAACCGTTATAAAAGTGAAAAAACTCTTATTAAACAGAAGACAAATGAAAAAAAATGGAATCTTGAATAGCAACCGTCTACAATAGAACACTATTATGACCCTTAGCTGCATTTCTTATGAAGTGAACTTAATATAAAACGTTTTCAATCAATAAAGTAAATCAATGAATTTGAATAAATACAAACTACTAGGTTTTACCCGCGGCACCGCTCGGTTCCAACATAAAGAGTATCTTATGTGTTAATCAAAAAAAAAAATCTTTTCAAAAATCTCTTTATTTTTAGTCCAGTTTAATCCAGATCATAAGCTATCTATGTGCCAAATTTCAGCCAAATTGGATCAGTAGTTTATCGAAAGAGTAATAACAAATATACATACATTCTTGCCTTTATAATGTTATTTTGAAAGTATGATACGATTTGAGACTAATGGGAAATACTATAAGGACCCATCTGAGTATTCTTTGATTCTTATTATAATAACTCTCTTCCCTTAGTAATGTAACACCAGCCTTAAACATATTTACCTATTGTTCAATTATCAAAAAAACTAAAATATTCTGCTAAAAACACGTCATTCGCAATATGCATAGCAAAGAAATCATATTTCTGCTTCCAATCCACTTAAAACTACAAAAAAACTTTACAGGGTCACATTAAACACTTGAATAAATCTCGAGGCAAAAATATGTTACCTTAGATCACGATTTGATTAGACTCTTAATGCTTGTAATGTAATATCTACATATGCACATTAAGCACCTGTGATGCTATATTTTTTATATTTTTTTATTAATTCAACTTTATTTATATAATTCAAACGTTTAATTAAATTAATTATGGCATCTGAAACATACACATGAAATTCACAAGTTCCATTTCTAGATATAGTTTTTCACATGAATATCTGTATTATATTATCAAAAATTTAAGTTGTTTTAGAGCTTATTTAATTTAAATGTAGGTACTTAAAAATAATAGTCATTATGAAAAACGGTAAAATCACATGAACATTGTTATATATTCGTAATTTTATTGTTATGTGGGTACTTTATAATAAAATATTAATTAGATGTTTGCGGAGTATATATGTTATTAACCAGCACGCTTTAGACTAAATAAACATAAACATAAACGCTTTCTACACTCATTGCCCCACAGTAGGATTTTTCCCC
>DWPF01000153.1:0-13869 GCA_018251575.1 Cecropterus bathyllus | reverse complement strand
AGCAGTTTAATGTACTTATTGTCGCCTATGGACATCTGTAAGCAACTTCATATGGAACAGAGGTTCTATCTAAATCAATCACAGATGCATTGCTACTCACGAGGACTAAGACGGTTAAATATAAGTGAGCCGGCAACAGAACCCTTCTACCAAAACGCACGAACTGCTAGAAAAGGTGTGTAACTATGTGGTAAAGTGCGGTTTAAAATACATACCATCATTTATGTTAAGTATTTTTATTCTTATAAACGGTGTTAATAACTTAATGCTGTATCTTTTTTAGGCGGAGGCTCAACAGTCAGTGACTAGCACGAAGTCAGAAGTTAGCAAACATACTAAAACAGATTCTATGGGCTCAGAAGAATTGACTGGTCGCAAAATATCTCAAGAATCATCAGCGCCCTCTGCTTTTGACAAGGCAGATTCGTTAGCAGACCTACAACAAAGCACTGAAAGAGACGTTAGCTTTATATCTCAAACTGAATCAAAGGTATGATTTATACTTAAAACCTTAATTACATTAAAAGCATGATTATTATACATGTATGTTACATTTGTTATATATAACAACTAAACACATCTATTATTCTTAATCGTCTATAGCTTTATTTTATTAATAAAAAATGTATAGATTTATTTTATGTTTAGTATGTATATATTTCGTTATTTTATTATCCATTACTATTGTTTACTTTAAATATACACCAGGCGCAAATTTTCCAGTCATCAAGAGTTGACTGATAGAGAATTTCATAAAGCAGTTCGCTCTATTGTAACGTTTATTTTAAGCGGTGCAATATTTTTATATTATTTGTACTTTGTTCAACCAATCAATGAATTATAATTCAAATTCCAGGTCTATTCAAAGCACAGAAGTGACTCATTAGACGAAGCATCACAATTTTCCGATTTAGAAGATCAAATTGGAACTAGTCCAGCCCACAAACCTGTCACTGACAAAGAGTTATTAGAAAAGGTAGTGGAAGTATCAGCTGCTGAAATCACAACTGAAAGGAAAGAAACTTCAGTACGAGATGAGACTTTAGAATTCTTGAAATATGAAACTCAACATAGTTCTCAAGTTCAACCAAGTCTTGTACCAACAGAACAAAAGGTTTGTATGATATTGTGTTGAAAACTATACAAAGCTAATAAGTAATCAGTTTATAAAGGAATATTTTATTATATACACACTTTTATTATAGGTTTCTCCTAAAGAATCTCCAGTCATCAGTGCAAAGGCACGCCAATTTATAGAGACTGTTCCTGAAGATGATTCTGTCCAAGAATGCTTCTTCTCCAAACGAATTTACTCCGATTCGCTAGAGGATTCGGAACACACTGATTCTAGGAGACATTCTGAAGCTGAGTCCTTAAAATCTGACCAATCTGATGTCAAGGCTAAAGTTTCTTCATCTGATTTTGATGAAAGAGCTGAATATGAAGAAACAGCAGATTCTGGAAGCGGATTTGGTGATGAGAAATTTGAAGAAAGTATTGGATTCACGGCTATCAAGATAGATCCTAAAGTTCTTGAAAAGCAAGATTCAGACTCAAGCAAGGAATCCGATGCTGTTTTCAAGAAGATGACACCTAAACGCCATTCAAGAACTGAATCAATTTCTATTACAAAGCTCAGCGATTTGCAAGTTGACATTGAACCAAAGCCCAAACAAGAATTCCAGATGTTTGTAACTGAAGCCGAAGAAGTAGATAGATCTGATAAAGACGAACCCTCTGATAAGATTTCTTCTGAAAGTAGTAGAGAAATAGAGATATCTGACAGAAAGTCATCTGATGGTATTTCTGATAGAATAAGTTCTGAAGATGCTGTAACTGATAAGAAAACATCATCGGAAGAGGAAATTAAGGAGCAACCTGCAGAAGAAGCTGAGGTTACAAAATCTGTGAAAGATATTATTCGTGATATTGAAAAAGTAGATTCAAAATCTCCTTTATTAAAAGAGGAAATAACCGAAAAAGGTGAATAAATACCTTCTATAAGTTTTTATAATTTTTTTTTATTATTAAGTGAGTTAAAAATGGTCATTTCAAACAGAATAATGCACCTTTTCATTGTAGAGCAAACACTTTCTGCTCTTGTGATGAGGGGACCTCAGAATGTCAAGAAAACACATTCTTCGTATATAACGTCTTTACTGGTTGGTTATATAGTTAAAATCTGAGAGTATCTTACAGAGTGTCTATTTGGATTGTATCTAATATTCTTACATGCTAACTTATATACTACGTGAAGATATGTTATACAACCTTAGGTATCACCTCTGACTTCTACAGTACTCACAAATACCAGTAAGTATGGGTGATGGATGATTTTTGATTTGATTTTTGGAAGCGTGATGGTATGTATATACAACACGTGACACAATACACTCATCATAACATCATAAACTAATATGACACTCTCTAAAACCTATAAACTATTCCTGCGGCAGAACCGCTCAAAATATGTGTAATAATATTTCTATTCTATACAATTTTCTTTCAGTTGATGTAATAAAACGACAGTCGGTAATATCAGCTGGCTCGGGTTCTGTGAGCGAGTTGCGCCTTGACGAGAAACGGTTGTCTGATGCACACAGTTTGACAGAATCAAGAGATTATACATTCGAAGAGTCTGAAGATGATATTGCAACACAAGGTACACAAGGTACACATGTTGACACTGGAAAAGAGAAAGTTGAAGTGAAAGAGGAAACCGAGATAAAACCACAAGTTTCGGGTAACTATGTATAACATAATATAAGATAATAATTTAAATCTCGTTGACCTATTATTGTTTAACTGTTGGGACGGGTCTGCTCTCAGAAAGAAAGAATTTTAGGCCTAATTCCACCGCGATTGCCAAGTGTAAATTGATTTATTCGAAAACTCTCAGGTATGTAGGTTTCCTTTACCATAAAGCAGCGATAAAGAATAACTGACAGGCACACCATTTAAAAAAATCAATAGTGCGTGAGATTTAACCTCGGAAACTCCATTTAAACGTCGAGTTTCAATCATTAGGTTATCACTATATATTCTGCTATGAAATCAAATTAAAATAAGAACAGAAAGTTTTCCTATTTAACTCCATGGGTTAACTAATAACTAAAGATCAGAACATATTATTGGATAAAAATAAACATTTTAACTTGAATTTAATAAATATGCGTGCAATAACATCCAGATTAAAATATGTCTCAGTCTTAATATCATTGAAAATAATGAGAAATTTCGTAAATAAAAACTTCACGTTGACGAGGGAAAGCACGACACTATCGAACGCTGCGCATTCCATACGTCTAACAACAAACCTATTATTACATGTATTTTGATTGTAACTTTCAGGAAAAACAAGCGATCAATCAAAATTAGCTAAACTGACGCACGGAGATTCTTTAGATGACGTCGAAGCATTCCCTGAAGAATACGTGCATAAATTGCCTCACATCGCTGAAATTGGGTAAGCTGTTTGTTCTAATTCATTATTTATTTTTAGTTGATCGAACTTTTTATGACTCAAATTGTACGTAATCGCAAACCCCTATATTTATCTATAGTATTATCTATTCATTTGTATCCTTATATTAATTATAAAATTACATAGTATTACTTAGTTTTTAGGAGTAGCATCTGTAATCAACGAATGTTGATGGTCATGATAACTGCCGCCCAAGGACATCATTATAATGGAGTTATCCCTGAGATAGGCAACAGATACAATGTTACTCTTGAAAACTAAATTGGAAAGCCTTGTAAAGTGTACCAAACCCTTCAAGAGATTCCCTAAGTTTTTCTTGTATATTAATAAATTATTTTTAATTGTAGATCTCAACTAGACAAAACAATAACAAGTCAATTCTTAAGCCGAGAACGTGAAGAACAATTAAAACGTGAGAGTAGCGAAAAAATTACAACTGTAACGGAACCTACCCAAGTTTTTGAGGAAGTAACTTCCTCAACAACAATTACCAAGTTAGTAAAACCTGTCAAAGAAGAAGAAACAGTTACACGTGTCATTGAAATCATTAAACCTGTTGTCGAAGAGAAAACGACGACAAGTGTTACAGAATCTGTAAAAATTGACGGTGATACCACTACTACAACGGTCACTGAAACTATAACTGCTCCTGATGGAGAAGTTACAACCAGAGTCACGGTTACAGAGACTACCAAAACAGCAGATGGTGAAAGAACAAGGACAAGTGTCACAGAAACAATAACTAAGTCTGAAACTAGCGCTGTTGTAACTGAAATTATTAAACTACCAAAAGAAGTACAAATCGTCACCGAAAAAATGTCTTCCGAACCAATTATAGAAAAAGAAACAGTTACAACTTCCATAATTAAATCAGAACCAGTAATTTCTACCAGACATGTTGAAATAATACAAAAATCTTCAGACTTAGATGAAACATCATCACTGACTGAAACTATAGGAGAAAGTAAGAGTGAGACATCCAAAAAAATTGTATCGAAGAAATTTTCAGGTGAATCCAAATTTGACGTTTCAAAAATAAGGACGGACACTTTGGGAAAATTTGATTTATCAGAAAGTGTAACTGACTCAAAGGTTGGAAAAAAAGTAGAAGTTAAAGACGTCCAAGAAACTGCAGAGATAACAAAAGAACAAGTGAAACCTGTCATTGATGATATATTGCAAAAAGGCACAATTGCTGCAGCTGCTCGAAGCCCTGTTACAGAAAAAGATATGAAAACTATAACTAAAGAAATGACAACAGACACTGAGAAGAGAAGTTACGACACCAAAGTTCCCGCTAAAGAGGAAAGAAGACATTCTTGTATTAGTCCAGCAATTTCTCTAGAGAGAATTGCAGAATCTGATACGGAAGTGGATGAAGAACCTGTTAAAGTAGAACCTACAACTAGCTCCGTAAAAGACGATGAAATCAAAACAGGGATTAAAAAGTCAGATTCTGCCATGAAGCAAATGGCAGATAATATAGAAATCATTATTAAACAAGCCTCAGAAGACGTCGATGTGTCAACAGAAGAGGTTCTTGTAGAGCCAACAGAACCTCAAGATATAGCAGGACAAGTATCTGTAGATTCAATCATAGAAGAAGCTGTAACTACTGTTGAAGAATATTTGGATAATTCTAAAGATGTGAAGGATAAAGATATTGAAAGTAAGAAAGAAGTAGTATTTGAAGAAACAAAAAGGATTATTAAAGAAAGACCAGGTTTAATAAAATCACTCTCTAGGGATAGTGGTGAGATTGTAATCATGCCAAAGAAGAAACATGCTAGAACATTCTCAGTACAGAGTTCTCCAGACGAAGTTGAAGAACAGATTTATACCGATTCAGAGTCTGGTAAGATATAAATAAATCATGATTATTTTATTTTTAGATATGTATCTATATAATAAAGAAAGTATAATAAAAGTTGTAGTTTGTGATTTAAGTGGGATGCACAATTACTGCACATGTTTTGCTCCTCATTCTCAAGCACACAAAAGTTAAGTTTGAAGATTGCCTTTAGACAGAATTACTCGTAGTTTTTCAGCCTTTTTGGGTAATAAATCGTTTGTGTCGATCGATATAGGTAGGATTGAAGCTCAATTACATCTCATTCAAGTCATTTTGCTTTATCTGTCACAATAGTAAGTATAATACATCATAACATCAAAGAAACCTGCATGTCTTATATAAACTCTTTTCAGATATGGACAAAGCTAAAGTATTGGAAATAATTGAACCCAGCTCGGATTTAGACGCTAAAGCTCCTACATCCAGTTTTGACACACGAAAAATAAGGACTGATTCGCTTGACGATGCCGACGACTTCCCTGAAAAAGAGGTAATTAATATTTGAATAACTACCAATTATAATTAGAACTGTCATTTGGATTAAGAAAAATAGAACTAATAATAAAGATAAGAAGTATTTAGAAAAGAATAAAACTCAAAAATGATCTACAAAAAATACTATGGTTTCCGGTACTACCGTTCTTATCTTGTATAGTGTGATTATTGCATCTTTTTTTAAATAATATATATTTTTTTCTATATTTCAGAGCGATTTCTTTGGAGAAGAAACTAAATACCCTGAAGATGAACCAGAAACTTTTGAAGAAGCCAAAGTTGACAGTAAATATGAAATTCCTAAAGCAGTTTCCACTGACAAGCCTGAAGTTGAATTGGAAGATAGTAAATCATCATCTAAGAAAACATATCTTATTGACAATACAATATATGCAGATTTAGCATCAAAATCAACCACTGAGTCCTCGGTGACAACAGTTGTATTAACATCAACTAAATCATCGGATGAAGATCAAAAGTCAGTATTAGAGGATGGTACGTCAGCTGATTTCTCCAAAATTAGTGGAGCTGATTTGGTTAAAGATCCTTCACGAACATCAATGGAAACTAAGGAAGATTCAAAGATAGACGAACAAGGAGAAGACCGGGGTACTCCAGATTTGTCTAAAAAATCAATTGATTTAACCAAGGACTACTCTAAATCTTCAATAGATAGTAAAGATACTTCGAGAGATTTCGCTACAAACGAACTTTCAAAGGACTCTACTGCTGATTTAAGTAAGGATTTTTCAAAAGTTTCTATAGAGAGTGTCAGGGAAACATCGCGATCTATCGATGAGAAAACCTTCTCAGAAGACCATTCGTCGTTTGACGTATCAAAAACATTGGCATCAGATGCTTCAGACGGCATTACTATAAGTAAAGAGTTCATTGAAGAAGAAAGATCATTATCTAAAGTGGTTAAAGTTTCCACTAGCTCCTCTCAAGAGACCTCAGTATTTACTGAGAGTAAATTATTAAGTGAAATAGATGAAAAATCGACCGACATAATCAAGGAAACTGAAAAGAAGATTGGAAAAATTGAATCAGATATAACAAAAGCAGGAGCTAGTGTCACTGAGATAGTGCCTTTAGAGACAGTAACTGAAACAATTAGTTCTGATGAAAAGTCGAAGATGGGAACTCAGGAACCAGATGACCAAGTAGCAGATGACAGTGAAGCACCAGACATGAAAGAATTAAATAGAAGGTGTTCGAATCTTCTAGAAGATATATCAGCTCAGGGAGCTTTAATTAGAATTGACTCAAGCCACGTCACACATGGTGTGTTGGTTTTTATTTTATTACAATTCTTTAATATCTAACCATATTTTATATAAACACAAGCTCTATAACTCTTATGGATTTGTAGAGACTTATATTATGTGTTACATTATAAATATCAGATATTATGACTTTCCTTGATGGAGAAGAAGTGGCTCAAGAATCTTCATTAATTTTCAGACAGCTCGTTTAAAATAGCTCATTGTTATTTTAATCTCTTTTAACAGATCTCATCTCGAAGTTTTCAAAGACGCCACCTCCTTCTCCTGTAGATTTGAGTATAAGAGCAAAAACCGAAGCCGGAGATAAACAAACAGGCTTGCAACTTAGAGGTATTTAATTAACAAATAACAATAACCAGCATTCGTTTTTATAATTTAATTATTAAGTTTAAACACTTTAGTACTTAGTTAAATCAAATTTCAATTTTTGTCTAATTATATTAAAAGGATTTTCATGTTTATCAATGTTTCATATGAAAAGTTTCAATAAAATCACTATCGCTAAAATACACTGAATGAATAAAAACTGGTAGTGTCATCAACATAATACTCATGTGAGGCTGAGGTACACTTTAGGTCAATCATTTCTTCATATCATACACTCAGTAACATTAGACCACTGGTTCCCAATCGGTGGTCAACAAGGCTATATGGTCCGCCGAATATCAAATACTTTTAATTACTCTACTGTATGACAAGTTCCAAGTTGAGAAATTCGTTTGTGGTTTCTATTAAGAATCTAAATATAACTTCAGCAGATTCCATTGGCCAGGTAATGGTTAGGAACCACTGTGTTACAGCACTATTGGCTCATGGTAGACGCTAACTCTCACCGTTTCATGTAGGTTCGGAATCATCGTTCCTGGACGCCAGTCGCCAGTCCCCTAGAGCGTCATCTGCTGGCGATAGCCTAATTAGTGAAACAGAAGCTCATCAGAGTGGTCAGTATACAACATTTTAGATTCAAGAAAGTAATGAATCCTCTCTTCTATTTTTTCCAAATCCAAAATTTCATAAAAATATATTTAGAAAACCCATTATTTAAAAACACAACGAAAATTTCATGTTTAAGATACAATTATCCTATACCCAAGTTCGTTATATTATGTAATAATATGTTATAATATATAAAGTATTTATAAATATGATAGCTTATCAAAATTCAAAAACAAAAAGTGCATAAGCTTAATGCAAGTAGTGGCAAAGTAGAGTCATGGCGAAACTTTACTCATAGCATAGTGTTGTAGAAGAGAAATTATTTGTATGATCCTTATTTGCCACACTATTTCATTTTCAGCCAATTACCGCATGTATTTCTCTATCACTCCCACGTAGGTAGATAATGATAAATCATTGATTTAAGAATATTTAGTTAACATGACACGAGTGTAGTTTTAATGTGTGTTAATCATTTGTCGTGTAGTGAAAAATATGTTATAAGGGACACATTAACACTGCAACAAATAAACAAAGAATAACCTTCCAATATGAGATATGTAATATTTGCCAAATCACATACGTTATGCTAAAATTTATCAGCACAGTAAATTTTACTTTCTTTCTTGCGGAGCCCTTACGTTGCTTTAGGTAAGTGGACTCATGAGCAGAACTGGAATATCATACTCTTTTCATTGTTGTCGCTTTTTAATCTTCCTAGAGAAACAAGTTTTTTTCCGCCACCGATTTTTGTTTACACATTGTACTAATCTTCATCTTTGAGTAATGTTTCGCTTTGATTCAGAATCGTCCTATGTTTATTTTCCCATTGTATCATCACAAGCTTTTGCCACTATTCTGTCATTTTTATTCGCATTGGCATATATCATACTTATATGAACTGCTTAGGCACATTCACTGACCTTGTTCTATATTTATTTAACGGCCAATGTCCATACACTGAGAGCAATATTTAAAAAAAAAATAGATATACAACTATTTTCCTTTTTTTATTTATTTTCACCTATATGTATATTAAAATATATTTAACCAGTGATGGATATTAATGAATACTTATTTTCCTTTTTCAGATATGTTAACACAAGCATCTAAAGTGCTAAGCGAAGCGGCTAGACCCAAATCACCGACTAAACATGTAGCCGATAACTTAACTTTCGTAAACGTCGACCAACCAACTATTACAAGTGGTGCTATGGAACTTGTCGATCGAACTATTGAGAAAAGTATTGATGTGATCGATCAAATTAAAAAGGAACAGTTAGCCGTAAAAATGGAGGAAATGCAAAAATCTACTTCGTCTGAGACATTTTTCTCGGAATCGCGAGTAGAAGCTTCCACTTCGTCGTCGTCTGTTCACAAAACAACTGAGGGCCCACTGTTAAAGTTCCAAAGTATCGACCCACAGGCTGTAATGTCCAGCATGGTTGCTAGTCTTGGAACAACCGATGATTTTAGCACAGTGTTAACTCACAAAGAAATCGAGACACGGAAGATTTCTGGACAGGAATTTTTTTCGGAAACTAAACAAGTCTCTTCTTCTGATGATGATTCACTAGTAATTAAAACAGAAACAACGCATGAATTAAGAGGACAAGAACATGAAATGAAAGAGAAAACAATGGTCCGACGAGACGGCGATCAAACTGAAAGCTCTCAAAAGAAGCTGGAAAAGGCTCATGAAGCAACGGCTAAGCGCTCAGATATTGAAACTAAAACAGTATTAAGGAGTACTGATGATACAGATATAGTGAAAGTCGAGCGAGAATTTTCTGAACAAGGCTTATACACTGGCAGACAGACTAAGTCCGAGGAGAGAATGACTGCCCTTAAAGATGATACAATTAAAAAGAAACATGAAGTGAAAATTTCAGAAAGGGATCTGTCTCATGAACAGTGGGGCAAAGAATATTTTACAGAACCTGAAGAATTAGAAGATATCAAAGAAGACGAGGATATGAAATCAAGAATAGCTTTCGTAGATTCAACACTAAAAATTGTTGAAAAGGATGAAGTAGTATCAAGTGTTGAAGTCTCTGAAAAAGGCAAGGTAGTGAGCTCAAAAACGGAACATCATAAAGAAGAATCTGTAATAGAGAGTAAAGAACACGATGACCTTAGCTCGGATGCATCGCATGCACCAAGTTTTAAAAGTGAAGCCACTGAAAGACGAGATTCATCCGAAACAAGTCCAAAAAGTAAATCTAAATCTTTTAAAAAAGATGATGAGGTTTATGAAGTTGATTTTATAAAGGAGATTAAAGTCTCTACTTCACCTATCAAGAGTACATTTAGTCGAACAGGAAGTCAAGATACTCATTCGGAATCTGAAATGGCACCTGATTTACCTCATGATGATAAAACAAGCGAAACACCAAAAAAAGATAAACCGACTAAATCACCTGTTAAGTTACCATTGCATCAAATACAGGATCAAATATTAGAAGTGTCAGTCCAAAAAGTTACTTCCGCTTCGGGAGATGAAGTACAAAGAACATTGACCCTTAAATCTGATACATTTGATACTGCTAGTACAACCACTAAAAGCTCCGATAGCGATACTGTGTTAGAAGTTAAACAATTTGGAGAAGTGAAAACAGATACAATCCCTAAAACTCCTAAAGCAGACATGTCGCCAAGTACTTATGAAATATCTGACGACATTAGTACTACCTCAAAGGACATAATGATTAAATCTGGGGAGAGTATTGACACAGAGTGTATGGTTAAGTCCTTGGAATCCCATGAAGGCGAAATCCTTCAAAAGTCTATGGACTCTACAGTTAGTGCAGAAACATTACACCCTTCTGAATTTTCCACAGAAGCCGATTCTGCCTACTTAACTGGAACTGATCATAGAAAAGAAGAGATGAAATTACTAAAAGAGAAAAGTGTCGAAGATATTTGCAGTAGTGGCTATGATACTGATCTCTCCTCTGCCGAGTTTCACGCTACGAAACTTGAATCAGAAAAGGTGGATTTTGATACACTCATGTCTGCTCAGCCACTTGCTGACTTATCAGTTTTGGAAAAAACCATCGATGAAGTCAAGCAATCTCTTGAGGCAGCACAGGTTGAAATAATAAGCGAAAAAAGTGATGGAAGCATAAAGTACAAACAATCACCCTCAGAATTTCAGTTTAAACTTCTTATTAGCCCGGATAGACCAGAAGTTATAAGTGAAGAACCCCAACATGCAGATGATCACGATAAAACTCAAGTACATTTACCAAAAGGCGATGTAATGCTTGATAGCCAAAAGTCAGACAGCATTTCACAAAAGGTGAGTTCTCAAGAAGAAACTACTATTTCTGATGAGGACAAAGAGACTATTCTGATCAAAGAATCTAGTCCACCTTTGGAATCAGCTGACATATCCTTGAGATCGGACAGCGGTCCGCATTCAATTTTAGAGACTGAAAGTTATTCTGATCGCGAGGGTTCTTCAAAAGGAAGTCCTGAAGTTAAACTAAGAGTACAGAAACAAGTAAAAACTAAAGTAAGTGTAGTCGAAAGACGATCTGCTTCTGAAGTTGAAGGCTGGTCTAGTTCAGGAGAGAGTCATTACCACAGTTTTGAAAATTCAGAAAGCAGGCCTTTGTCATCCGATGTCGAGGTAATGATGACAGCTCAAAGTGGTACGGATTTTGAAACTGCACTTACAAGTCATGACGTTTCTTCACAATCACTAAGGACATCCAAAGATTATTACACTGCAGGTAGTTCACTTGCTTCAAGAGATAGTATGAAAAGTCTTGACTCAGATGGATCTAGTCACGTAGCTAGTATCGATATATCAGACGCCTCGGAAACACTAGTACCTTCAGCTAATGAGTTAAAAGAAGAGTTAATGGAGAGCAGCACGTATGTGGAACAGTTTTTACATGAAGTTGAAAAAGATCAAGCCAGTAAACTTAAAGATGTTAGCGATGAAGAAATATCTGGTGACGAAGATGGTAAATCAGATGATGTTGAGCTGGTCGGAAAAATGAAGAGATCACATGAAATGCGATTTCAACCCAAAGATCTAATACCGGAACATTTCCCTATAGAAGGTGCTTCCGAAAGTACTGAATTTGATGAAGATTCTTCTAAAGACAAGGAAGGATCTGATACTACAATATCTAGTCAGCTAAAAACAGATGAAATTCTCTCGTCGTCTATTTCGAAAATTGACATATCTTCATCACAATCTCAACCAGAATTCGATAAAGACGAGGTTCAGGAAACTATAATAAAATCTACGTCTGAGAAAGATCATGCCGTTCCTTTCTCCGTTACAAAAGTTGAGAGACCACAAAGAGAATTTGTGGATATAGAGAGTGAAATTATACCAGTTGGATCTGCTGAATATGAGGAAATTGAAAAATTTGGTAGTATATCTCCTGCGCCCAAAGACAAACAAAAAGATGATACATTAATTGTCAAAACTACCATTGACACGGTTGAAAGTACACCAAGATCTACTGATGCCGAAGTAACGGAGGAATGTGTGAAGAAAGTTGTACAAGATGTAAGTGTCGTACCCTTTACTGTTACAGAAAGACCTCCAAGTCGCAGAGAATTTGTTGATGTTGAAGATGACATAATTCCAGTAGGAACTAAACAATATGAAGAAATTCTGAAATCAAAAAGTGATTCTTCAGTACCTAAAACAAAGGCTGAAAAGTCTGTTGATAAATCATCTGAACCACAACTTGAAAGTAAGCAAAGTTCTACGTCGAGTTTGAAAACTCATGAACATTTGTCGACGCCACATACGCCGTTATCTGCACCAAGTCAAAGTTCTCTTTCAACTGACAATGGACGGGAATATGTACTTGACGATATGTATGATATATCTGAAACTCCAGAACTTAAATCTGACCTCATTACGGAGAGCAGCAGATCTGAACTTTTAATCACAACTGAAGAAAGAACTCTTCACTCATACGAGAAAGAACAAGAGTCGCCTACAAGTGATGAGTTTGAAATGGTAGATAAGCCGAGTGAGATGGACGATTTTGTTGTAATTGAAGAAGTCGCTAAAGAAGCACAAGAAACTGACCCTGAAGGCAAAAGTGTGCAAATAGTGTCCCAAAAGAGATATGTGAAGCGCCACGACATGGATATTGAGGAATATTTATCAAAAACTAAGAAACAAGAGAGTACTAGCAGCACCTCTGGATCTCTATCTGACGAAGAATTACTTCAATATGAAATAGAACAAAAGAGAATACAAGCTCAGGAATTAGCTGAAATAGAAGCGGGAAAACGCTGGATTCAGATGCAATTTGAGGGCGACCCAAGATATGACTATGAAAGAGTTCCATTGGAAGATATTAAGGAAGAAGAAATGACAGATTTTGATGCGAGTAGAATTGGCAGTTTGAGCTCACAGAAAGAATCGATAGGAAGTTACGGCAGTTATAGAAATTCTTATGGAAGTTATTCCGAATCTGAAATGGCATCACGCATGAGATTTAGAATTAAAGGAGAAAATGATGATATATCAATAAGTTCATTACAAGAATTCGAAAATCTGGAAAGAGCCCTAATGGAACAATATCAGCAACATTCATCATCTTCTCAAGACTCATTAAATGGCTCATTACCACGACGTTACATTCTTAGCAGAAGCCAAGGCGATGATATATCTATTTCTAGTTTGAAGGAATTCGAAGGTCTCGAAACCGCTTGCCTCGAGGCTATAAAGGCGGAATTATTAGCGAAACAAAAAGAAGCTTTACTACTAGCAGATCCGAAAGTTGTAAGCGGAAGTTTCCTCGAACAAGAAAAACGATCTTACGATAGTAGCT
>DWPF01000152.1:0-13883 GCA_018251575.1 Cecropterus bathyllus | reverse complement strand
GCCCATGGACATCTGTAATCAACCCTAGGTAAGATCACCCAAACCAAGATGGAATGTCTCGGAAAAGTATGTCTCCCTTACCACACCCTTCAGACCAGAACACAGAAGCTCATAACACTGCTGTTATATATACCATATACTTTGTAACATCTTGCAATTCTTGCAGTCTATACGCGATTCGCGCGCGTGTAGCAGCGAATTAATGTCACGCGGGTAGGGCACGAATGCGGGTGTAAATCCGTTTGACAGGAAAACGACCCTTAATACTAGTGACCAGGTTCCATTTTTTTCTTCTACTGTTTAACTTCTATATAAAATGTGTATTCCATTAAATTTAATGTCGTTAAATTCCGTTTTACGTTTCCTACTTTTTCTATACTTTCTGTTTTATTAATGACCAAAGTTTTTTTCTAGAATAGATACCTAAAATGTTTGCTTATTCACTGTGACGACATAATTTCTTATCCTACAACTTATTCCTAATCTAAGACCATATGATTGATAGTAATTCGTCTGGTCTTGTGACAACTGATCCCATTGTAAATAAATTGTAACCTCATTTTAATATATATTAAATTTTTGTAAATATGTATACTGTGATTGCATGATTTTATTTTACGATAGACTGTAATATTAATTGTTGTATATTTCAATAAAAATATTTAATATTTATACAAATAATATTTTGTTATATTTGATACATTGGTTACTAATGTCTGTATTGTAGATGAGGTGTTCATTTACCGATGAAGGAAATACCCAATATAGCGTTTATTACTTATATATTTACTAATAAGTTTTTAAAACGTCCACAGGCAAGAGAAGCTCTGAACCGAGTTGAGGAGCTGGAGACGGAGAACAGTCACCTGACGAAGAGGTTGGACAAACTCAAGAACGCAAAGTCGGCGTTACTCAAGGACCTGTGACCGATCGCGGCATTGACGAGGGAGTAACCGGCTATGTATAGTTAAAGGTGTACTGTACGCACTAAATAAACGTTTGAACAGCACATTATATGGGTACTTTTACATATAAGCGTGAGTTTCGTATATTCGCCGATAGATGGCACTACATGTATCATGCTATCAGTGTTTTGTATGTATAAACATAAATAACATTGGAAGTTCTTCGAATAAAATCAAAGTTTCGGCCATACGGCCGCTCCCAAACTTTTTCAATATTTGCAGACACATATGTCATATAATATGCTGGAACACTGAAACCACTTATCGTCACCATTGCCTATTCAAAAAGAGCTTCCAAGCAGAAATCTGTTTTTGACTTTAAAGAACATCATGAAAAGTAATATATTTATTTGTATAGTCATACGGGGCTCTCACAAATTTATATTTAAAACGTGACATAAAATCCCGGACTTTGTAATGTATATGTCTCAATTATATGACTTAGATGATTTTGTCTGTTTGATGTAAAAAAGATTGCGAAAGAATATATGACATGGGAATTGGAAGAATATCTTGTGGATCAAGTCTGATACCATCTTTTAATTTGTTCACAAGCACTGAAAAGCAGAATAAGAATGTTTCATTCGTGAATAACAATATTATATGTGATTATTAAGTCTTTTTGTATATCAATGGGGATGTTACAAGGATATTTGTATTGACTTTGAGTTTATCAATACTTGAATACTAACTTATATTGCTTTTAATACCACAATGTATAAGACATTATTTTTATGACCGGTACATTAATATAACTTGTATGTTAGTGTGAGAACTGATAAACGTGTAATGGATGATAATTACAACATTAACTGATGCTGGCATTGTAAAATGGATTTATTGAAATAGATTTTTATATACATTTTTATTTTTAGTACCTAACGGGCCATGAAGCGCTCGTAATGCTTGTATAATATTGTATAGATTATGTTTTATATTTGACACTGCCGTTGCATTTAGAAGAGGAGATGCGAAAATGTATTTTCAACATTTTAGTCTTTTATTTTTGTGTTGAAAATAATGAGGTAATTTCGTGGTAGAAAGCATATTTCACAAAATCTGATTCATAAGTGACAGTCATATTTTTGATTTATGAGTTTATGACATTCTACAAATTATTCAACAAGCTTGCTTACACATTATTCAACAAGAATTAAATACATAGTATCATATTAAGTACAAGTAAAGAATATTCAAACATATATTAAAAATACAGTCAATGAGATATATATTTTGTTGCGTTTACGTAATCAGGAGTGTGAAATTTGCTGTCGGTTTGGCAAAGGGCTGTGTCAAGTGTAACACTTTAATTATATTGTAAATGACACCGTTATGAATATTTTTTTAACTGTATAAATATTAATAAATAATAATGACTAATGTGTATAATTTAGCAATTTGTTTTATAATGATCATTGACTATTTATTTGTTGCGAACTACAAATATGTTCGTATATTTTCTGTATAGTTTTCTTTTTTTTTATAAATTAAGTTTCGTTTTAGCTTGCCGAAGTTTCGCTTTCGTACTAATATTGAAGTGAGTGGTATAACTTGCCATTTTCGAAAAAATCACTCTTTTGGAGTTGTACTGTTCAAACTGATCAATTTGGGACTATACTGTCGTAGTATTTATAGAAGTGGTAGAAAATTATCAATGGCGTCTATATTTACTATTCATTTTAAAATAACAATGACGGTAATCTAATGTTTAAATATCACTACAGCATTAATAGATATTCATCCAATGCTTTTGATAGCAATATTCATATATTATCTAATGACAATATATGGATATTGCTTCCAAAAGCATGATAATTCATTGCGTATTTGCAAATTATTTATAATATACCATAATTATGTAACTACTGATGATGATTAAAATTATTTTTTTAAGAGGTTTGTGATGTGTCGTCGCATTGCGTGCTGTAAAGAGAATGATGAGTAGGGAGTAAACGGTGACATTATTAAACCCGTACAAGAATGAATAGTGTAAATGTAAGTATTGTCCCATGAAGTTGTATCAGTGGGAACAGGTTATTGCTGTAAACATTATGAGGTATTTAGTAGCTTTTGTATTGAAATGGATTGCTCAAAATTTGTACCCCATTGTATGTGATAGTCTGTTGCGAGCCACTACCGTGTTTTGGATTACTTGTCGGTAGGATAATAATTTACTCGCGCTTTTTCCGCATAAGTTACCACGCCTTTTATTGTCATTAACAAATTATATTTTTATATGACGATTGTAAAGTCGGCTTGTGGGCCGAATGGCGCCTAGAAGGATGTGATTCTTCTCTTGACAAAGCAAAGTATCCTAAGAAAGAACAAATATTCTTTCTTTCTACCGATAGTGATTTATCAATGAATAGACTAAAATAGTCATATGAAGTTATTTAGTTCACAATGTATATACCAAGTAAAAGATGGTTTAATCGTGTTTTATTACTGCGGAATAATCATTTAGCTTTATTTAGTATTTTCATTAATTAAAAATATTTCAACACCATTCATTGTAGGCGTCATTCGTATCGCAACATTTTGTATTTATTATTGTAGGTAGGTACTTGATGCGATGTTAATGTGACTTGCGTTGGATATGGGATATGAAGTGAGTTTTATATAACATTATATAGCGTTAATACGAAGTCAGTTGCTGAGACCGCTCGCCATATATACTAACGCTAAATATTTAAGTATAATATATTTTAACCACCACATTTCTGCTGCATAATAGTTTATTTTTTACTACCTGTTAAGTTTTCTTCCTCAGACATCTCGGTAAATATCAGATAGACATGTCAAGCTAATTTATTTTTCATGTTCTATGGCTAAGATACGATACGATAAGTATTTATTTTTATTCATGATCCAAACTATTCTCCTGAAAATTTCTAATGACCATTCGTATTAATTGTGGGCTTCAAAAGTTTGTCTCAACTATTGGCTTCGTGTTAAAACTTTTTCTTTATCAGGTCGTAAATAAATAATCGATGGCGTTATGATGTGTTGATATTGCAGTAAAGGTAAACATATTATTGAACTACATTTGTATATAATCCTAACTAAAATATAACGCAAATAAGAACCTACGTATTATAAGTTTATACGTATTTTTAAAGTTGCATGCTGTTCTTTTTCTCCAAATTTTATATCAAGTATTGCTAAATCATTGTTTCATGCTAAACATTTTAGTGGAAATGTTACATTTGCGTTATCTGTTTTATTTTTATTGCAGTATTGTACCACATGTAGATAAATAATATGTCAAATAGCCTGATGTTGTGTAATTGTATGTAGAATTTTATTACTGACAATCAAAATGTAATATTTACATAGTCGTTGCCGCTCTTTTGCATAGTAAAATAGTACATGGATATAATGTTAAAAATATATTGTATTTATCAAAAAGTAGTTACGATTACTTTCAAACATAATTTTCTAATGCATATTTGCACCGATATAGTTAATTTATTAGAGTTATATATATATATATGTACTACATAAATATCAAGTTAGATAGAATAATAGATAGTTAAATGGCGAAGAGCGATGCCGGCTATGTATTGATCGCTCAGGTTCAGTGTTGGCGAAGCCTTAGATAGATTGTACCATTTACCGTGAGACATAGAATACCTAATGGGTATTAGACATAGAGACGTAAAATGTATCGAAATTCGCATTGAAATTGTAAAGCTAACGAACTTGAAATATACCTCTAATGAAAATAAACTTTGTATTGTTTTCTTTGTCCCTCTTCTGCTGATTTTGGAAATAGTACAGAATAATCAAGAATTTGAGCATAAGTAGTTATAGAAAGTTAGAGGTAAAACTTCTTAAGGCATCCAAAAAACGACATTGTAGCATCCGTTGCTAAAATTAAATTCGATTATTTCAATGTTCTATTTACTGTTTGTATTTTTTATTCAGGATGTGCTATTTGATAGCTTTATTAGGTTTTACGTTTTGACGGAGTCTTTTATTTAAATGCAGTTTCAGGTCGTAATTCCGGCGAATTCTCGAAAAAAGATTTGTTGACATTGCACCACCTTTATGTATATCAGTCTTTCCAGTGCAACATCAATTTGTAGCTATTAAAAGTTCTACCCATATCATACATAAGTTTCTCCTATTCGTTCTTGTGCTTATAACAAACATATCTCTCTAAAGAGTTCCGTTTTAAAGTAAACATTCCATTAAAATCGATGTAATCACGGCAACAATAAACTCGTTTATAATAATTTTGAAACAGGTTTTATATTAGAACATTGCATATCTCGCAAAGATATGTTTTAATTGAAATCAGAATATTATTCCTTTTATTTTATTTTTATCCTTTTAACAAACTGATTATGTGTGGTTTGCCCAGAATTGCTAAATATTCCAATACCTGCAATTTGTTGAAATAATACTACAAAGAACATTCTATCAAAATATTTATTTCTAGGGAAATGGTAGAATGAGTATGAATATGTCCATATTTACAGTAATCGGTAATGGCATTGAGCACTAATAACAAAGATGAATAAAAATATGAAGCTACCAGAAATATCTGTTATATGTAATTAATATGCGTTCTTAAATAATAAAACCTATCATAAAAAAAATAACTGTAAGCCATGTCAGAACAAAATAAATTGTAAGAAAATGAAATTACATTTTTATTTTTTCACATTCGATAGGTATTCCTGATTTCGATTTAATAACTTTGGCTCACTCTCTGACAAGTCATAACCCCAAGGAATAGAAAAAGTATACCAACCAGTTAAGTACATAATTGATAATTGCAGAAATGGGGTCAAGTAGAAATATAAAGATTTCTATGCTATGCGGCTTAATTTTTTTTAATAAAATACATGTTGGATTATTTGTTCATATCATGGTATAGTTAAAACAATATACTCAAAAATTGGTGAGAGAGCTACGCCTTAAATTTTTCCTCCTTCTTTAGAAAAAGTCATCATGATCAACTAGTTTAAGATACACATGGCATTTTCAGTTCTTTTCATTGGCAGTAGATGATCTGGCAGGGCTTCTATACTATTCGGAGTTGATTATTATAGTTGTCCCTGAGGAGCAGGAGTAGGCTGCTTAGTCATTTCCTTTTTTATTCTATAAAAAATAGGGTAAAGATTTGTTTCTTATTGTTTAGCATTTATTAAATTGAGACAACAATATTATTATATAAATAAAAGTAGGGACAGAATATAAATGGCCTTCAGATTACACTACATTGGATATATAAGTCTTGTGGGATTTGTTACTCTTAAATTATTATAACAGAATTCTACTAAATGGAAATAACATCCAGGAAAAATATTATCGTTATTACCGTAGATAAACCAATATTATAAACGATATGATGTACTTGTCTTCGAGTGGCACTATATTTACTGTAAATCAACACTATTAAATTATTTATCATTTATTGAATAATATTATCTAACACTTAAATACTACATTTGAGATGTCAAGCCCAGAGAAAATTTCCAATGTACAACTCATTTAATACAAATAAGAGTAAATAACCCAAACAATAAAATACATAATATACTATTTGGTAATGTAGATATCCACTATAGTTTATTGCATGACACTAAATTGAAGATATACAGAATGACAAAAAATTGAATCGAAAACCTCCTAATCATTTACACACAATTAAATAAAATCTGACTTTTGGTACATATTGTACATTGTTTTGGTACATAATTCAATTACAATGTTGGAATAGTATAAATATTTGCAATATAACAGAGGAGTGAAAGTAAGAAATTATGTGTGGTAATTATGTATGTATGAAAGCAACACAAGGAGTCTTAGTTATAGCGTTCATGAAATAAATTACATTTCTTTTCTTTGGGCCCAATATCAGGTTGTGTTTAGAATTACCTATAAGATATGTTTATAACAAGTAAAGATACAAATAAATTGGTTTCAAAACTTTTACATATTAGTTTTCCCGTGCCTGTCCATATTATGGTTCAGAAATTTAAAATGGCTTAAGAATCCATCTCTTTATCAGTCATTTTAATTTTATTGCATATTGTTTCACCTCGACCGTGTGGTGTCGGTCTTGACTAAGGGACAAATAATTCAGGAGATGGGCAGCATCTCCCTGTGTAACCTTACCACCTACTGCGGTCACCAACACGCATGCCAGGCGCAGTGACTATTGGCAAAAACCCTCTAGTTTAGGGGAGGCCTATGTCCAGCAATGGACCTAAAACGGCTAATGGATGGATTTTTTCACCTCCAGTGAAAAGAAGTAGAGTAGAAAAAATAGAAAGATATAAGTGTCTGGTTGTTCTAGTTGTCAAAAGGGACCAGATAAGCAATACAATGATTTTGATTAGTTGTAGAGATGTCAGCACTTTTCTAAGTAGGAAAGAGTGGTGCCTCTTAGACATTTCTATTATTATTATTATTATTAAAGTATTGAGATTGTGGCAATTAAATGCATGTAAAATAAAATAATGCACATTTAAAAAAAATTCTATTAATGGGAATAACCTAACTCCAATTACATCAATTGATAAGATTTTATTCTTGAACATAATATGAACGGACACTATATGGACATTCTGAAGGCAATTAAAAATATGTATGCTGAATGCCCGTTGACCTACAAACACTTAAGTACATGGTACATTTAGCAATATTGTTTCCTTATTGTAGAAGTAACAAATGATCAACAAGTCCACCCAAGGGTAAGCCACTGCCGCCCATGCATTATACCTATGATTGACCCAGACAAGATTAATCGTACCTGAAGTGAATCACAGATGTGTTGCAACCCTTGAGCGATAAGTTAAAACACCATGGGTAACTATGCCTTCACACCTTTCATACCAGTATACAGCTTGATACTACTACAATTAGCCAACAGTCAGTCAGTCAACATTAACTATAAAATGATTTTTCACTTACATGTTGTTAATAAACAAATCTTTGCGGCATAAACACAACCCAATTAAATTAAACTTACAAGCTACGAGTTACATTGGCTAGCTCAGGGTACGGGGTGCTGGCTGGGTGTGAGGCCGGCGTGCTCGGGACTGTGCTTTTGTTTTTTTCGTTTCTTTTCCTTTTTTCGCTTCTTTCGCTCCTTGTCATCATCATGTTTCTTCTGCTTTTTGTGTTTAGGACCCATGTGAGAATATGGCTCTGAATTTGATGAATCTGTAATATTATTACAATAGTTGCTATAATAATATGGAGGTAGAGATAAACACTAAGTAAATTCCTGCATTTGTTAAAAATATTTCAACTATTTAACAGTATATATAATTATGTCTATTACTTTACAACAGCAGCTACACCAAAAAAAATGAGATACAAAAAACTGTGATAAACATCATACCTTGCAGAGGAGTGTCCTGTCCAGGGGGAGCCCCGTCTTTGTGCTTGTGTTTTTTGTGTTTGCTTTTATGCCTCTTGGGAGGAGTGGCACTCACATAGCGGTACTGCTCCGGCAGGGGGCCAGGATGCAATCTGAACCCTGCCAGCTGTGCACTGGTCAGTGGCAGCAGTTCTTTGCCGCCGATAGGACGCTTGGCTATCACCGAACCCAGGGTACTGTTGTCTTCTTGTCCGGGACCATCCACGATTCCCGGTAAGTTAGGCAAAAATGATGATAATGACTCTTTCAGCTTTTTTCCATTAAATTTACTATACGAATGCTCCAACCCATAATACGCCATCAAATTTGTTGCCCCCGTGAGTTCACATTCTCCTAAAATGAATCTTTCTTATTTAGTCAAGTAAAATAAGGAAGTTATTATGACAAGAAGGGTATACTTACTATTATTATAAAATACTTAATGAATAAAAAATGTATAGTACAATGTATGAATTTTATTTAAAAGAGGTTTTAGAAAATAATATTATTTTTACGTGTCTGAATGTCGGAAAAAGAATGTATGGCTAATGTTTATCTTGTAGGTAACTTACCTGGAGGCTCTTTCATCAAATAGAACGGTCCACTATGTACTATTGCAGGGTTTTTGCCGAGGGAGATGGTAGTTTTGAGAGTTCCAGACGAATCCTGGCGAGAAACGACTGGCGACCTCGCTCCTCGCGGCGAGGACTTCGGTGAATAAGGTTCTACTTTTCTAAACTGATCAGACATCATCTTGCATAGGCATTGTCTACTAAAACCTTCGTAAAGAAACAAAAATTATGAAAGAAAGTAACAGAAATAGAAAATAAAACTGTCCTTCCCTTGGCGAAAACGAAGTCAACTCTAATAGTGACAGATTATTATAAAAATTTCAAGTAACTATAGCACAGATAAATAAATAAGATTAGCAAATAATATTAAAATTTGTTATAAATTATTGTTAAATTTTATAAGTGCATGATTATTTATCTTATTTTCATTATGAAATATAATAGTATTATTTAACACTAATAAAAATAAAAACCATTTTAAGTTGATTGTTGTAGTGGACACATCACTAGCCAAAATTACGATTGCGCAATATGAACTTTTTGCTAAACTGCCTTTTATCACTATTAAATTAAAACTTATATAAACCATTTGTTTTAAAATATTATGCTGTTATTTTTCTATTATTTTAATGAAAATAATTTTAAATAAAACTCGCAATTGTCTATGACCATAACCACGTGTTTCAGATTATGTGGGACATCTCTTCAATTAAAAAAGTAACCGAAAAAAATAAAAATTCAGTCTATGGTAAATGAATTAGCTTCTGAACGCGCTACGATTTTCGATAATGTGTTTGGAAATAAACAGCTCGCTGAGCATATTTTGATTTGTTTGTGCATAAGTGAATTTTTTTACAACTATAAAATGTATATTCACTGTGATAAATGTGATACAAAAGTGGTGCAACGCATCTGATATCACCATTCCTCGCAGTGCGAAGTGACGCCATTTTACGGGAATGACCAGCCCGCGGCTGCCTCCTATTAGGCCAGATGTAAGGAGCGCTCTACCCAAACGGATGCATGGAAACGAATCTTTATTGTTGTACTCGTACTGGACGTACGATTTTAGAGGTACAGTCGATATCATGCATTGTTGTTATCGTAATTCGAATCACAGTTTCGATTTCCTCTTGTTTGAACGTCTTTTGTTTCTCAGCAGTCAAACTAAGCACGTGTTTTGCATTCCAGAAAACTATGGAAGATGGTAATGTCGCCAATACGAAGGACGATAAAATTTCATCTGGTTCGTTGGCGAGTTTGTACGGTGACCGGCCCGTGAAGTTAACGGCGAACGGACACGATTTCGCGGGCGAGCCGTCCAGTCCCTCCGACAGCGCGCGCGAGCGGCGGCCGAGCGCCGACACGTACGACGACAAGTGCCGGAAGCGCATCAACCCGCTGCGCATACACCTCGGCAAGCGGCCCTTCGTGGACACTTCCAACCCATACAACAGTGCGTGTAAAAAGAAAAAACCCTTCGTGAACAGACCCAGTGAACCCAGTGCAAACAAAAGTACACCACCGAGAGTACCCAAGTTAATCCCTAAACGAGTCGACCGAAACCAATTTCACAATGCGCCTGTACATTTGGACAACGAGCAAGACAAACCAGTCCCCAGACTTGTACCTAAAAGCCAAGTACAGCAATTTAAAAAGGGTAAAGTTGAAAAGGGAGCCCTGTTGATGGAATACGCCCAGAGTTTAGGACTTCAGCCTATGGTGAAATTTAAGTGCCGTAAATGCTGTTCTATGTCTTTCAAGTCCCTGGCAATGTTAAAAGAGCATCAACAGATATGTCGAGCTCAAGCTACGGAACCCGCACTCAGTCCAGAGGAATCGTCAAGTTCAGACACTGGAAGTGGACCACCCAGGGTCACACGCAAGGTGTACCTGTGTTCGGCTTGCGGCACCTATTATGAGAATTGGAATCTTTTCCTTCACATGAGGGAAGTTCATAACAGGCATATATGTCTCTTCTGCTTGGGAATGTTCTCAAAAGCTGAAAAACTATCATCACATCTTATAAATAAACACCATGTACAGGAATTTAATTATTCAAGTAAGGAAGAGTTCTGTAAAGTTTACAATGGGACCCTATATCTAATGTGCTGTGCTTGTGAAGAAATATGCAGTGAGCAGGATGACTTTTTCAATCATGACTGCAACAATGTTAAGCCTAAACCTGTTCCAATGCTCGTCAGTAAGAATACGGCGAAACCTAATAATGTAAAAAATGTGAAAAGTGCGAGTGATCAAACAATAAATGGCCCCACAATAGGTAAAGATAACATACCCAGAACTGTTAGTGACAAAAAGGACTTGTGTGATGTTAAACCCGAGGCCCAGGTGTTGCATACGCAAAAGACTGTGGTAAGCACACCCAATATTGAACCTAATTGTGATGTAAGTATGATCTCAGAACATTCTAATGCATCCAGCAGTACACAAAGTAATCCATCTAGAATTTTGGATGTCGCTGAACCTGATAATTCAAGTCATTTAAGAACCCATCGAAGTCCAGTGCATCACACAAATCAAAATGCACCTTGCCTTCCAAATGGGGATGACAGCATAGATCAATCAGATGAGAGTGATTCTCCGGAACCTGAGAACCTGTCACCACCAAGAGAGAGTTTGCCTATTAAACCTGAAGAACCACCAAGCCAACCTTCGGAAAAAGAGGGTGGGATCAAATTAAAACTTAGTCTGAATAATGCAAACTCACCAGTTATTATAAACTCTACAGTGGATCCAACTATTGGTCAACAGTATGCCAACAAGCCACCAACACGAACAAGGCGACCCCCTAAGAGGTATGAAAAATCTCCAGCTGAACCAGTTACACAGGCAAAACCATCAATAAAAATCACAATTTGTGATAAAGCCGACAGTCCATTTGTGAAGACCACTATATTTGAAAACAACAAAGAATTGACATTAAAAACATTAATGAATAATAACCTTGAAAGTGACCTAAAGCCTGTGGAAACTAAACCTGAAAATATAATCAAAACTACAATATACGATAATAAATTAGAGGAAGTGAACACATTGAATAGGGTCCCAAAATTAACTGTAAGAGTTCCTAAAGAATTCTTAGATAAAGATTCCTCCAGTGATTATTCATCAGATAGTGACGTCAGTGATAAGTTAACTGTTGAGGATCATAAACCTGATATTGCAGTTGATGAGACCGATATAAGTAGAGAAGAAGCTATTCCTGAGCAGCTACCACAGCCATCATTGCCATGTCAAGCACCAACCCTAGAGGAAGAGGACACCAAAACAGAGCATGAATCAGAAACTGATCTTCAACTCGAGGAAAAAGTACAAACACCAGAAGAGACTATAGACGTTAAGCTAGAATTAAAGACTGAACCACCTGAACAAGACACATCAGCTGAATTAAATGTTGAAGACCCAGCCATAACAGATGATTGTGATATTCCCATAACTGAGCTGACATTGGACAGACCCATTGATAAATATCCATTAAAGGACTTACTGAAAGTCTTTTTGGCCTCAACAGTTTTTAATTGCATATATTGCAATCATGTGAGGAAGATAGCTGTGAACTGTGAACAGCTGGCTCTTCATATGGTAGAAGAGCATAGATTTTCGGCGACGGTCAATAGCATAACTGCAGAAGAATTGATGCCAGAAACTATTACAGCTAAAGTGAAGGCAGGAGCCGAGGAAATGTCTTCAATCTATATAAACTTGGAGACCTATGATAGTGTTGATAAGTGTGAAGATGTACAATATAGTCATATTTTTGAATGTTTTCAGTGTTATTTCAAAACTGCTATTCACAAGGATCTCTATTTACATAATCGTAAAATGCACCAGAAAACAATTCTATTGTGTGTTATGTGTAAAAATAACTTTTATTCGTATAGTGAGTTGCTGTGTCATTTATGCCCTGGAACATATGATTCTGATATTGAAACTAAGTTTAGATGTTGTTTTTGTAATATAGACACTATATCATCATCATTTAGATTAATGGTCCACCTTAGGAAGAGACACCATACCTGTGATGTATGTTTAGAATTTTGCCAAAGTCAGGCACGTTTGTCTAACCACGTCTGGAAGCATAAGTTACATCACTTATGCTACCGTTGTGGTATTTCATATAGAAATAAGCTAGATATAACTAACCACCTGTTTTGGAAGCATGGCACTGAAAGTGTGCTATGTAAGAGGTGTTTGCAAAAGAAGTGGCCGCACGTTTATCATTTCTGTATACCTCCAGCGATATTCAATTGTGACGAATGTAATTTACAATTCACGCGGGCGGTGTATTTGAAAGTTCACAAAAGATTTCATTCTGAAGAATATCCTCATATATGTACTGAAGAAGGCTGTACAGAAAAATTTGTATCTAGAAAGCTGTTAAATAAACACGTTGAAGAACATCAAAAGAAGTTGTCAGCCGACATTAAAGAAGAGTCATTAACTGTAACTAATGGAAATTCATCAGAAGAAACAAAAGAGTCTATAACTGTAATTGATTTAGTTGATGATAAGCCTAAAGAGGAAGCTGGATCTTCTGAAGAAAAGAAAGAGGCTGAAATTGAGCCTACATCGAAAAAATCAAAAAAGAAAAAGTTAAAAGATAAAGATGCTCTTCTGCTGGATATCAATTTGCCTACTTTGAATCTGTCAGAAAGTGATAGTAGTGATGAATCAGATAGTGGCGCGCCTAATTCAATCAAAGATGAGAAATTACTAGAAAAAGCTAATGAAGACATGAAAGAAACGAAAGTAGTTTTAGACGAGACTAAGGAGTTGAGTGAAACAAAACCGATCGAAATGCCACTAATTAAATTAGAAAATGAAAAAGTTGAACCTATAGATGACGAGAAGCCGGATGAACAGAAAGTTTAAGAAATAGGGGATAATTTTAAGAAATCCAAAGAAAAAGTTAAAAAGAAAAAGAAAAAAACACCGCCGCTAGTTCCA
>DWPF01000151.1:0-13904 GCA_018251575.1 Cecropterus bathyllus | reverse complement strand
GGATATCATTGCTTTTTGTACAGAAATTATTACTGCTTTTCAATATAGTATAGAAATATCGAATATAGTAGAATTAAATTAAGTTTTTATTTTGATGTGATATTAAGCACACAGAAAAACAGATAGGCAAAAATTCTAAAAACTATAAATAAGAAATAAGAAAATATACTCACTTCCTATCATTAGACATTTGTAATTAACAGTACCAAATAATACTAGAAACCTATCTGACCGTACAAATTTTTTGCTATCCTTGACGATCAACTTAGAATACCTTCTATGGAGGACCATAGAAGGTATTCTAAGTTGGTCGTCAAAGATAGTAAAACATTTGTATATGTATTTCTTATCATAATCGTTAAACCAGAAGACAGCAGCGCCCTCTATAAGGCACAATAGGTAAAACTACACTACATATTTATACTTATATTTATATTGTTATTTATATTTCAAGTATAAATAACAATATAAACAAAAAAATACAAATAAAAATAAAGTAATCCAAGCGAAGTTCTTACCAGTAATCAAGACCAGCCATCAAGCTTAAAGGAAGTCATTATAAACTCATTTCCGTTTGTGATTTAAATTTGCCGTAACAGAGGACATAATAAAAGGAGTATTTTTCATTGTAGTTAAATTTGATTGTACTTTTAGTTGTGAGATCTTTATGGTCTTGAAAGGGTTTGTGATCGATTTTGAGTTACTTATCCTATTTGGTACCGTTTTTTATAGGCTTTACTTCAATGTGTAATATACGAGTATTACGTAGTGTGAAGGTAGCAGGTAGTATGTACGTCTCTTTAGTTCCGGATTCAGAATAAAGCTACAAAATCCCCTGCCTGTCGTAAGAGCCAACGAAAAGGGGCTTCAAGGGTTGCGGGCGGCAAGAATGGGAGCTCGAACCGTCCATCCAAGCGACTAAAGGGATAACGCGCGAGGAGTCCGGTCGCACACGGACACTGGGGGGGATTTAGTGAGGTAAAAAACCTACATAACTCGCCGTCGGGTACCTTGGGGAGGTATACCTCTTGAGAAAAAAGGTAGTAGTACGTACATAACATAAGGCGGAGCATGATTTCAAGCCCGTATCAGTTTTTTTAAACGCCCTTAAAAGTTCCAGTAACTTTTATAGAAAATCCTCCTGAATTACTTAAAAATGCTTCCACACTTAAATATAGGATTTTTTCGTTCCGTTTAACCAAGACAAACCTTATCCGACCACGAATCTACAGTTGCTCATTTACATTATGTTTTGCATCATTTTTTTTATCACAAATCTAGCTATACCCAGCAATGTCACTTATTGTATTTATATCGATATGGCAGACCATTATAAAAATTGCGCGTCAGTTTTTCATATCTGCATCATCAATAATCATTTATTGGCTTGCATGCCTATTTTTATATTCACACAATAGGCATGGCCAGCAATATCAACCCGGGCAGACGGTAGGTTTTCAATTTCCCATCGTAAATAAAATTGTATCATTTCCGTGCCCTAAATTCAACCTACCGTGTATCGGTTGTTCGCAAAAACGATTTCGAAAACCGGCAGATTGAATTCAACCTCCATTCCACCTGTTTGACACATAGAACGTCACTTTTTTACTATTTTTTGCGACACGTTCGATGCTAACAGATTCTGAAATATAGTGTTTTCGGGTTGAATATTTTTAAAGGTAATTTTAAAAATATTTTTTTTCCTTGTATATTTTAAATGAATATGCCTTATATTCCAGGTTAAATCAATTATCTATATATAAATAGAAAGTAGGTATAATTTCATACTTTGATACATTTTTAGAAGTTTGTCTGTTTGTCTATGTGTTTCTAATAGGATTCAACCAATCTACAGAATTTAATTTAAATGATTGAAATACATGTATTTACATTCCGTATGTTAGGGCAATATTTAGCTGTTATGTTGGTAAAACTCATTTATCCATATCGAAAGTCAAAAACGATAGTTAAAAAGTTACATAATTTTAATGTTACTTTGTTTGAAGGTTATTATTGTCATTATAAAATATCTCATTAACGACCCACGCTTTTTAGGATATAAAGATTATTTTCTTATCCTTCCATTTTTTTAACTTAAAAAATATTTTAATTTTTTTAGTTCAGCTAGTAACAAAATCGTGTTTTTTAAACTATTATTTATTTTCTACTTTTTAGTTCAGCTAGTTAAAAAAGTGTGGTGGTTCAGTGTTATCAAACCACCATGCTAAATATTAAGTATCATTGAGCTTGCATTAAAATTGGTAGACTTTCATACAAACTTTCATCCCCTATTTAAACCTTATAGGGGTGTGATATACAATGATATATGGATAGAATATTGTATTGTCATCGGTCCTTGATAAGCGTGCAAAGTTTCAGCTGAATCCGACGTTTCATAGGGGATAAAAATTGCGTTCAAAGATTCCGTTACAAACATACATAGACACATTGATACAAAGATACGACTGTTTCGGACTGCTTCGGATTTTGTAACTAAAACGGTAACGACAAGATTCTGATATTATTTGGGGTTGACTACAAATGTCCTGGATGGCAGTCACCACTTCCCATTAGGTGAAAAACATGCTCGTCTGCTACTTCGGTTTGACGATAAAAACTGACGATATACGGTTATCGTTTTTTTTTGGGAAAAAGAAATTAAAAATCCATATCGTGAGCAGGTAACCGTGACATAATAAGATGATATTAGTCAAAAATCAAATATTTCTTTCGATACCATAACATATTTTAAACATTTTTTTTATACACACAAACATTATTTTAAATGTCTGCGTTGTTAGAATAGCTCTACCTCAACTTACTAGTGCTTCAGATTACCGACCATAATAAAACACGAGTATAATTCTAATTTCATTCATAATATAAATTTTGCCAGCGTTAACTGTACATTACTTAACATAATTGTGTTAAAATTTCAGGTACAAACATTTCACAATTATTTTGACACCGCCCAATTAACCTCCAATATAAATCACTGTCGCTCACTGTACTTGCCATGTTACACGAATGGTTAATTACTTTTGTATAATTAATTAGTACTGATGACTCCTAATAAACGTTCCTTTGTCGTGTCATATTATTTACATAGACTTTAAATTTGTAATCTTTTAGACGTAACGTCCAGTTTATTTTACCTGCCTTATGTATGAGACCCAATGATATTGAGAGATTAAACTTTAAATACGTGCATCTCTCTTTTCACTATTCAACTTTTAATAAAATTTAGCCTAAAGCCATTATTGATAAATGACCTATCATAATTAAGAAGATTTATTCAATACTTACCAGTACTTTTAAAGATTAGTGCGCTCAATAAACAAATCGGTTACAACCTCTAAGTCTGCGGAGGGACATAGGTTCCCTCTGCGTGCTTTACCGGCTTTGCAATGGTGAGTGTTCCGAAGAACTGTTTGATCTGGTGGCTACGTCGCCTTTTCTCCACCGCACCACTCGCCGAAGGATGAGGTTCCATCCACACCAACTGGATTCGTGGCGGTCCTCCACGGTTCGGTTTGCACGTACGTTTTTGCCACGGACGTGCAAGATGAGGAATGAGCTTCCTCCTGAGGTATTCCCGGAGCGCTATGACATGGGTCTCTTCAAAAAAGGTGCGAAAAGAGCTCTCCTTCACAGCCGGCGATGCATTGGCGACTCCTCTGGTGTTGCAAATCTCCATAGGCGACGGTGACTACTTTACGGTTACATCAGGAAGCCCATCTGCCTTATCATTATGTTTGAGTATAAAAAAATAATAAAAAAAAAACTTAGCACGTCTGGAAATGATCGTCAAAAAAGGGCTTCTGGAGTACACACTCACACACACACATACATCCATGTATCTCTTTCCTTTCACTTTCACGTTTCCCGACTTTTTTAGGCCTTATAAATATGATCGTTACAATCTACTATATTTACCTGGTACATTACATTATAGGGTGGTTGAAATCTTACTAATATTAGAATGTGCGAAAGTTTGTGAGGCTGTATGTGTAACAAACACACATACTCTTTTGCGCAAAAATTACTGGTCGATTTACGCTGAAATTTGACACACAGATAGTTTATAACCTGGATTAACACATGAAATACTCATTACTGTGGTAGACATGATCGAAGTAGGTGGAGCCGCGGGAATAACCTAATAAAAGATAATGTTAAGGTACATAATAATTTTCTTAAGTATTTTTCTTTTATCATATTATATTTACATTTTAATATGTTACAGATACTGACCATATGTCGGTTTTTTGAAGTTACATAGATCGTGGTCACGGCAAAAAGAAATTAAAAAAACCGCATATCGTGAGTACCCGTAACATATTAAAATGTATCAAGAAACAGAATCAGAATAATCAATTCGTAATAATATTAGTCTAAAATCACACGAAACTATTTCTTTATTACTTCGTATATTACAAAGATGTACGTTACTACTAGAGAGAAATTCAATAAAAGGCTATACCGTCGTGCGTTATTGGCGGCCCTCGGGGCCACGCCAGGACTCATGGATGCATGAATAAGTAAATCGAAGGCAGCCTCAAGCTGGCAACGACGCGCCAATTTCATCAACTTATATTTTCTTTGCACGCAAATGCAGTTACATAAGTGAAGATAAAATATACATCTTCACCGAAATGTATCAATTGTTTTAGCGAGGCAGTACATTCTTAAGTATGTAGTATACTTAAGAATGTACTGCCTCGCTATATAGTAGAGTTCTCAAAGCGATAACACGTATGTGCTTTGATAACTTTGTCATAAAAAGCTGAACCTCATACGTAATCTATTCTAATATATAAAAATGAGATGGTGTGTGTCTGTTTATTACTTAATGACGCAAGAACAATGGTTCGATTTACATAGTATTTTGTATGAATGGAGTTTATTTATCTGGTCAACTTATAAGCGACTTTTGGTTCAATATTTTGCACTATTTATAGTTGGCGTAAAGATAATTATCTTTATGTCCCGTAGCAAAGCACGGGTAGGTACTTTAGCTAGTAAACATTAATTAATTCATTATTATTCACGTGCATATTTTATGCATCAATTTTATATGTGATTAACTTCAAAGGAACAACATAATTGCTAATTATACACATTTACATCTATTTACATGCGGATTAAATGTTTTACTAATAAGAACGATGCGACATTAAATGAAATGGTAATTGGAAGAAAATTTTGCATTTTCTATATATAAATACTAATTACATGTCGCTCGTCCATCCCCATTTATACGAAGTAACGAATGAGCATGCGTTCCACCTGAAGGTAAGTTACCAACTTCCAACTTAGTCTCCCATGAAGACTAAGTTGGAATACCTCGTATAAGTACGCCTTACCACTCTTACATATTTATTATTCGAATGTTTCGTTGTTAAGAATAACCGCACAATTCAAAATTCATCTATTTTAAGTTAAAGCGATAATTTTATACTAATTACATTTCAAAATTGAAAATTTGTTGCTCTTAACACACCATGGTTAACATCCTTTTAATATATTTTTATTATTTTAACTTCATGCATTAAGAAGATAAAAACAAGAAGTATATAGGGCATGCTAGAATGTATAAAAATAAAATGAATGAATAAAATGGGAAACCAGTGCATAGTGCGTCGCCTACAAAGTAGGTACAGTTATTATTTTACTTTTGTATTGTGTTATTATTCAATCCAAGCACCGATAACGAAGCACGTTTTAACACTGATATTCTCTTCTCATTTCCTTTCCCACATGTCGACTAGTATCGGAAACTTGTCAATATACATCCGTCATCCGTCCAGTACGTCCATTAAGTTTTTATTCGCTTCTGAGCGCTGTTTTTGTTCTGGACAAATTGACAAGTGTTCTACCTGATGTAAGTTACATTACAAGTGACATCTATACCTAAATAGAGCTGCACATATTATTTATCATGCAAGGCACGTGTCAAAAATGCTTTTAAATAGCTAATAATGTATTAGTCAGCTACTAATACATTTTAACTTTTGGAATTACCGTATTTTTATAAATCAACGTAGTATCTTAATCAACTTAATACAGTAATTCATTAATAACATTATTAATACATCTTATTGCATCTAAAATCATGCCATGCAAATAAAGCTGAAGATGTCATTTATGATAAACGCATGAACACACTTATAAAATGCTCATCTCTGAAATACTTTGTGAACGCTTTTGTAATTACCGTATTTTTTTTTCTAAATTAACGTAGTGTCAATGTTTGCTATAAATTGCAGTCCATGACATCTATACCTAAATAGAGTTGAAGATGTCATTTATAATGATGAGCATGACAAAAACACTTAAAAATGCTGATTTATCCAATACATTGTTAACGTTTTTGTAATTACCGTATGTTTTTCTAAATCAACTTGGTTTCAATATTGGATTGGACGGGCATTGAAGACAGTATGCCGATGCAAATTTATTTTTCTAGAGACAACGGTATTTCCACTCGATCATTATAATTCTAAAGATGCGATATATTCTCTCGGCTATGAGCAAGAATTGCTATAATTTCTATTGAATGACAGTTTGCAACTTTGTACCTCAGCATTTTTTCTAACTTTGCAACCAATAAAAATATACAGAACCAATTGTACAGCACAAATTCGAAAAATGTTAAAGCATGTAAAGGTAAACATAAAAAGCAGCATAATTCATGATTTGTGTGTGTAATTTAAAATATTAAAAGTGCTTATTTCATAAAATAAACTTGAGTATCAGCCTTTAGGGAATTACATTAATAAATTAGAGAACATTTTTGGTACGACAACCTTTTTTCAAGCGAAAAAGCATCATAAATATTGCTTAAATTATAGATTGTTATCAGTCGACAAATTTGAATAATTGATTAAAGTTATAAGTATAAAGATGTTCTGCTACTTGCGACTGTTTACTTCAGATAAATAAAGATCGTCCACAAATAAAGATTTAACGTTCCACCTATCACCACGTCCTTTCCTTCAAAAGAGCAATAACTTAGATTGCCTTTATAAAGCAATTTCAAATATCATAACTGCACTTGTCAAACAACGAAACGGTTAGTGCTTGAAAATTTAATTAACAAGATCTTACAAAGCACAATTTAATGTGGGGCTCAAGCGGCGTAGCATTCCGCTACGAAGGCCTACGGAGCGTAGCTCATTTAAGACTGTATATTATGTGGCATATATTCAGAGCAAATGTGAAACGGTGGCAGATGCTTTGACACGATTAAACAATGTAACATTAGAATGTTACGTTCACGTTACGTTACATTACGTGTAATAGAAATTCAGTAATGTTGACTGTAAGAATTCAGTAATATTCATTATAAATAATGAAAATAATTAAGTCTTACAGTCAGTAACCACGGTTAATGTATCCTATGTGTTAATCCATACACTGGCTGGTTATGTGCCCAATTTCATACAAAACCAATCAGAAGTTTATTGCATGAAAGATTATCAAACAAATTATAATATTACTAAGATAGATCCTTACAAGCTTTCGCATTTATAATCTTACTAAGATAGTATATTCTAAATAGAAAGTAAAAACAGTATAATAGCAGCAGTATAGACAGCAGTATAGGTGATGTTAAGAGGCCACTATCACCAACCCAACAAATAACCAATCCCAAATAAAACAGCGTCCCTACCATAAATCGTGTACAGATGCGTTGTTATCCCCGAGTGCTACCCTCAAGGACTAAGTGGGAATCAGTATTTCTTCATATAGATAAGTCTACTTTGACACATCCTACGAACCAAAATGTTGCTGCCTTTTGTTACACATAGGGAGCGAAGATGCCTCGTCACATAATCCACATTAATGATGACATAATGATGATATGATGCTATAATAATTGGGTGTAGGATAACTTCTATATCTACCACTGTATGGTATAACAGCCACTTATAAAGTGTGTAAGTAAAATACATATTTATAATGATAGGCCCGGGGAGATGTTCCTATCACAAAAAAATATAAGTATTTAGATCACGAAAGTAAGTCTCCCCAATCAATGGATTCCAAAAGACGTGTCCAAATACGAGTTACAACCTACATACATAGTTACAAAGTTTTACTAAAATTGGTTGAGGTGTTGGAAAACTAGCGTGTACGAACGTAATTTATGCACGTAATTTATGCATATTTAGATTCCGGCTTTGTAATTTTATTTTTTATATATTACGTCTTAAGGCCTCATTATTTATAACTTTATTTAAATATTTGAAAAGAAACATTTTCTATAATATAATCGACGAAAAATCGTTATTTCGTTATGGGGCCCAGATAGAGTTTGTTAATGGGTTCTCAAACGTATGTTAAGCGTACCAATTCGCACTAGGTCACCGCGATCAGCCACTCTTACTCTGAGAGAACACTTGTGCCCAACAGTGGGACAATAACGGTTTGAAGATTGCTGATGACTTCAAGCACTCATTTTTTATAATTCTCTATAGTTACTCTTAAAGGCTCCTTACTATTAGTATATAACAACTTATATACTTAGTTGTTTATATTTTTCGGATATGATGTAGACTTATTTTGTTATGCTAATGAGTACTTTGTTACACGAGTAACCCAGTAAGTCCCACGAGATTATGAAAATCAATTTTGTTTAACAATATAAATTATACTGTATAATATATTTTTATTTGACGAATACAAACAATATAATATACAATATAACATATTTTAACCTGACGAAAGCTGAATTTACGTTTGTAAACATAGAACAATGTAAAAACAAATTACATATTTCTATGTCACAAACATAACAACTCTGAGAGATGGGTGACAGTAAAAATAGTTCATAAAAGGCATCCCATATAACCACCAAAGAATCCTAAGTACCTTAGACTTGATAGAATTGGATCTAGAATATTCCAACACCCATTTCATATTTATATCTTACTCCGAACGTTTTTGGAATGACTTATGTTATGTAAGGACGACATGAGAACACGTCATAAGAATGCTAAATTTTAAATGGGAAGATTTTTCATACAATAATGTTAGTGTGCGTTTCATAAATAAAAATGGCTATTATAAAATTATACTTATATTTAGATATATTTTTCTATTAAATTATGAAAAAAAATGCAGAAACGTTTGATTATGGCTTATATTACTCAGCAATCAAAAATACAATAGAAAATTACGTGACAGCTTTTTTCAATGTTTCCTACAGTTTAGTATGTACTAACCATATATTATTTTATATAAATGTATTATAATGTATTAATTAATTTATTATTATGCATTTAAACAAGCTATGTACAGAATGATCATTTAGATGTAATAAAAATAGTACAAAGATTTAAATTATCGTTATACATTAGTAGGACTTAATCTGGTAGGCTTCTTAGAAAAGACAAGGGTCTCACTTTGACAGTAGTTCCGGGCAATTCCCCAAGGGCATATCGAAGTTTATAACAAGAGCTAGGCAGCATTACTGTAGGCTATTTATTTTCCACTGTCGTCTGCTCTTGAATATCTTATTAATTCATTTTATTCAACACTCAAAGGGCGTTGATTTACAAATAGTTTATTTTCTCATTTAATTTTGCCTCTATACAGAATAAATCATTTCATAATAGCTAACGGGTTGCTCATAATTAAATTCCTTAAAAGTATTTAACTATTACTTTCAATAAATTTATAATTAGAAATTATGACGTCTTCATTTTAGACACGCACGTTCTTATTGAAGCACTTAATAAGTGACTTCAAATTTTACCGGCATGGTACGTAAAATCCATCCACAGTTACTAATAAACATGTATATTTATAACAAACGTAATGTACATTTAATAATAATTTTAGTAAGAATAAAAAAATTAAATCCGCTTAAATAAAAAATAATACATTAATTCAGACAATCTTCTTAATAAAATACGTTACCCTGTAACATGACGTAGACGTGGCGCCGCCTCCACCAAATTTATTCGATAAACACTGGTCTACTGTCACAAATCATTTTAATTTATATCACACAAATTTCAATCGTTTTCGCGAGCCGGTCGTGGCGTGAAGCCGTGCACGTCTAGGAGACCTTGGCGCCGTGGGGAGCGTCGCACTATATAGAAGCACGTGTACGTATAGCTATAGGAATATATGAAACGTATGTCATGTGCACTGTTGGATACGTATAGCGGCGGGAGTGCGATAGAGCCGGCGGGCGCGCGCGAAGTCTCACGGCGAACTGGCCTGTCCGCTCTAGGGCTTCAGAGCGCGGGGCGGCGCGCCCACGCTCGATATCGCCGCCCTCTAGCGCCCTCCTCCATTGCAAAACCATTGAAAAAATCAACTGTTTACTGCCAAAATTGGATTCAGGTATTCTATTAACAGTCCAGCGCCACTCGTTACACTCGTACTAAACTGTTACGAGGTAAACATACGATTTTTATCTGTTTCTTTCCTTTAACGTTTTAGTCGATATTCTAAAAAAATATATATATCACTATAAAAGACATTCCTCTTAACATTTTGTTAAAGAAATATAGTTGGCAAATTAGTGTAGTTAGTTTTAATATTCAATACCTTAAATTATCCTTTTAATGCCAAACTTGATAGATAATTGAACATAGAACAAAAAGTTTCCCATCGAAAGCTAAAAAAAACAATTAAATCGATTAAGTTCTTTGGAAAAAGAGAATTGATCCATAAAGATGTTATTTGCAGACCTCGTTTTTGTGATTAGAGAAACTTTCTGGAGCTTTCTTAATTAAAATGTTCCTCAAAGCTCGCGCATTTGAAATTTCTTTTAGCACTCTGTACGTTCTAAAATATATAGTCTTTTTTACAGGGCGAAAAGCTACTCACTAGTGTTCATAGACTTGTGGTGCTGAGGTATTGTAAACATATGTTTTAGTACGTAACAGAATTTGAATGGATGAACAATAGCGAATTTCCACGGGTATTTCTGTGCTACATATTTTTCAATTTTTATTTCTTGTTTCCTCAAATTTCGAGGCGTTTAAAAGAAATTAATAATATTACTTGTCATATCACATATCAAATGTAAAATTCTGGTCTAACATAATTATTATGTGCCCAAAGCCCATACACTAAGATAGAGTGATAAGTTAGGACTAGTCCGTTAGTCCTAACGTAGCAAATACTCTATCTCGCTGTTGCCTTAACGTGTCCTAACATAGGACGCATTAAGGCAAAAGAAGTTAGGCGTTTAAAATAATTTTTCAATATTTTTTTTGACAATTGTCACTAGCCCATATTAAAGCACTAGCCCACATTTAGATACTTTCCTCGAATGTTAATAAAGGTACGAGAAATATGACGGGATATCTTATATATAGATTTAACAAAAAGTAATAAAATGTAGAAGTGGGAGTATCTTAGAAGACAGTGTACTGAATTAGTATTTTGTTACCCGACTGCGTCAGATGGAGGGCAATGCTTTTGATCATTATAATTATAAAATGTTGTTTGTTAAAAATATAGATTAAAATAAGTTGGGTTCCAGTACCTACATTCAATAAATTTACATAGATATTTTTAGACAGTCATTCCTAATTTAAAATTTAAGAAATTCTTATAAAACTTTTAAGTCAGCTAGTAATTTTAAATAAAGTTTTAAAATACTTTCGATATTCAAAGTCACCTACTTATAAAGGAGTTGTAAGTTTGCTCTTATTGGGAAAGTTTTATGTCGGGCTCACCTAATCTTTCAATTTATTATTTGTACCTTATTTACATAGAACTGGTTCTAAAAGATAATATATATTTAGAAAACAGCAAACGAAGCAATGTTTTGACGATAGGCATAGGATAAAGAATTATGGCGAAGTTCCGAATGATTTTTGAATAATAAGCTCAAAATTTACAAAGCTTATTCGGATTTAATAATTAAGTTCCTATGTTTATATATTACGTAATGTACCTACTTATGCATCGGTAACAGACTCGCGAAATCCCGTCCTTTAACTATGTATAGCTGCTCAAGTTTGCGAGCTTAATATATCAAGGTGCGCCTTTAACTGGCTTAGTAAACGTCGTCTTATTACGACAAGGACGGATGGAAGGATTGTACCGTTGATTCACGTTTAAATTGATGTTGCGCTCGCTTTCTAGGTTCAATGCGCGTTCTTTCATTGTATAAATAATGTATGCATTTTAAACTAATAAGTATACCTACAAATAATTGCACTTGCCATACCAATGACTTGCCTCCAATTGCGTATAGCCCAACCAAGTACACACTTGCCGACTGTATTCCTTTGTCTATGGATTGATTATATTTATAATGATGGCAATATCTATGGATTATGGATTTATGGATCAGACCAATACCAGTAGTGTTTATTTGGTCGGTAACCATGTAAAATACGGTAGGGTAAACTTGCTTAATTCGTACTTGCGCCTAACTCGTACCTCGGTTAGATCTCGACTTCGGTAATGGTGACCAGCACTTCTAGTGGTGAAATATGTTAGTAACAGTCGGCCATGTTGCTAGGTAACATTATAACACTTGTCACTCCGCTCCCGACAAAAATATTTAAAAAGTAAGTTTTTTCCAACTTTTTTGTAATTTTTTTGCATATTTCATAAGAGCTGCCATCAAAGTATATTGTCCGCCACTTGTTTAACTATTTCTGATGTACTTATGCGTATAATTGTGAATCTTTTTGACGTAGTAAAACCGGCATGTTTGTTGACATTTTTTTTTGTGGTAAATTTGAAATTCGTTCGACACTTACGCTTATTTCGTACTCGGAGCAAGTTCTTAAAACGTACCGGTACGATTTTGAAAAACTATTTATATTTTCGCTATTTGATGAATTTAGAGACGAGAAATATGTTACGAACATGCTAATCTAAATGAATCAGCAGAAGTCCCTCAGAATCTGATAATTGAAAGACATCAAGTACAAAGAGATACTATATTTGTACCACTGATGAGTAAGTGATGGTAAGTGGCTACTACCGCCCATGGACATCTGTAATCAACCTTAGGTAAGATCAAAGTCTCATCTAATATTAGCCACAGAAGCGTTGCTACCCCTAAGAACTAAGATGGAATACCTCTGGAAAAGTATGTCTTCCTTACCACACCCTTCAAACCAGAACACAATAGCGCATAACACTACTGTTATTAGGCAGAAAAAGGTGCTTCCGGAGTCGAACCTAGAGTTCGAACAAAGAGTTCTACCACTTTCGAGAATTCAATTAATATTTACTAATTCTAATTGTTTTCTTCTCCCTTGCTCAGATCAACAACGGCTCAGAAATGGAAGGCAAATGGCCGATGACGGTCCTCTACTCCCTGTACTACGAGTTCAGCAAGCGGTACCCGCACTCCCGCATCACGGGCATGAAGCAGGAGACCGCGTGTACCAAGATCGAGCTGCTCTTCCGCATGTTCAACTACACCTTGGGTGGAGACACCTTCAAGAAGGGACTGAGGAAGTTCATTGAGGATAAGTAAGTCTGTGTTTTGATTTTGTCTTTTGTCTCTGTGTGCATTCCATGGACAGAGCATGCACAGAGACATGAATAGAGACGAGAATCTATACAAACGTCTGATGAAAAACTTCTGATGTCCACACTTTTGATGTCTGCCTCGTTGGGTATCAAAAAAGCGACGTTCTACGTGTCAAATCTTTAATACCACTGGCGGCTATTGATGTTTATTTCTTATAAGATTGACGTAACAAACGCGACTACAATCCACCTGATTGGGCATTGTGTAAGCAAGTGCATGTGGGCTAGGAGTTTTCAGAAGCTTTTGCTGAAACGCAATAACTGATTCACGCTAGAAATAGGTATGGCGGTGGGACCTTCCCGGGCGAACCATACTTTTCTACGTTGCTCCTTTTTTATATAATGTATTTAAATTTAATGGGCTATCCATAATGATA
>DWPF01000150.1:0-13905 GCA_018251575.1 Cecropterus bathyllus | reverse complement strand
GGGTGTCCCTTGACACCTCTCAAGTTTTTTTTACGGTTGTCGTACGATAATTGCCTGGCTACAGGTTGGGAACACTGACGCTAACATACAATGTCATTGATCTGTCAATGTCATATCAGAAACTACTGTTTGTTGTTAATTTGTGAATGCAATTTCCATAATCTATAATAAATATATTTAAAATGTCGGTATCGGATATAAAACATACATTACGGAAATTTGAATTCCCTTTGTGTGCTAAAGAAGCACTACTGAAGATAGGTATTAGGTTATGTCTAGATTGAAAAACAAACCAAAATGATACTGAATTTAAATATTTGCCATTATTCATACTAATTGTATAATTGCGTTGATGACATAAATATTTGTTTTCAATGTACATTATATGTAAATATTACTTTAAAATTAATTTCAGAGCAATTGCTTCTCGGCCGGACAGCGCCAACAAACAAACAGCTCGATGTAGCGATGGACGTCATATCAGAGTTCGTATTCTGTGAGACGGACCGGCGCGGTAACAGGCGTAACACCGGCCTGAACCCTCTACAGGAACTACAGCTTATAGACATCATCTGTGATTACATATCCTCCTGTACCAATGAAACTACTAAGAATACAATTTTCTTGTTCCTTTTCGGTGGTATGGAGAGCCCGAGGAAGATTAAAATCCTCACTATACTGGCCAGTATGGCTGTCTCAGCGTCTAGTACTCCTGTGAGTAATTAAAGTTGAAAAATAAAATCTAATAAGATTATAAATAATACGCTTTATATTGAGGACTTATAATAATCAGATTTGCATGTAAAGAGGATTAAAAATTGACTTAACATTATACACTATAGTTATTAATTCATTTAGTTGCATTTCTTTTATTTTTCAGTAGTGTAGAGTAGTGTATAAAATAATTAACAAGATGTTGGCTTATAACAATATTTCTTACAGCCATTCTCTAGTCACTCTACCAACAGTTATAATTATTAGAAAAAGGAATAAAAAATAAGTTTGCATAAATAAAGTAATATTCATATTATTCCAGGTCCTTCTAGCGGTTGGAGTGTGGCTACAGCAAATGGGTTGTTCCTCACAACAATCCTTACAGCTGGTTGAGAATGTGATACGAGATCACTTCTACCTCAACACTGCTAATCAGATTGCCCTCAAGTCAGTAGCCAATGTGGCACCTCCATTTGTCTCCAATTTCATCACTGCGATAACAGAATTGTATATGCGAGATGGCCAAGGTGCCAGGAAGATGCCACCTAGGAATTTATTAGAGGTGATCACTTCTTGGGTATGTATAGATTTTATTTAAGTATGCTCTATCAGAAAATTGAATGCTCTATTGAAAATTATGAAGATTATTATTAAATTAGTCTATGATTTGTTTAAAATTTTTTTTTATTTCATGTGTACATTTTCATACTATACTATAATTTTTTTCTCCATGCAGTTTGTGTCATAAAATGTTGGAGCATTGAAGCGAGTATTTTGTTCTTTCTCCCATCCACAGGCCTTATGGGCGGGCATAGTGATGCACATTATTGTTGTCGATAAGTGTTATCATTAGTGTATTTAGTTATGTCAGTGTGCAATTGTGATAAAAATGAAAGAAAAATAGATAAAACAACATATTTATTAAAATAAGAACAATAATGATTTAAAATTAATTATTAATTGGGTATGTATGTATTAAAAAACTATAAGTACAAAGGTTTAGAATGTAATTAATGATATTAGGTGGAGGTAATGATGAAAAACAAATTCCTTAACAATTGACAAACAATGATCCTAACATAACAATATTGCAACATCTTTGTATTCCGCACCGCTGCCATGCACCTGCCTTCGATGACTCATTTGATGACACCTGCATTTGGTGATACTTTTATGACCCAAACTGCACAAAGAAAAAATTATACTATCATCTATATTTATTTTTTACCATAAAAATTTTCTAACAAAAAATGTATTAATTTATACAAGTTGAGTATAAATATTATTTTAGTAAATTTTCAGCTACATAATGTATTTCTAAATTTGTTTCAGGTCTTTACAAATCCCACGCTGTGTATGTCAGCACAGTTGAATGTGGCTGCCTTGCCCAGTGGGTCCATACCTATGGCTGCAGTGACTCCCCTTGCTGGGCTTATCCATTGGTGTGCTCTTGCACCGCTGTACTTAAATGAGGGTAAGAATTAACAAACTTTTTTTTTGGTAAGTGGTCATCATCTGTAATCATGGCCAAACATCTGTAATCAACCCCAGATTAGATCAGTCTTACTTAAGGTTGGACACAGAGCAATACATTGAGTTAAGACTATTATAGTTACGATTTGGTGATGAATTATTTTCCTCTATTTTTCAGATGTAGATATGGTGGAAGTTCCTCCAAAAAAGATCAAACTTGAAGATGAGAAGCATTCTATAGTAAAGACTGTTCCTACAAAATTTTTGACAGAGTCAGAGCTGTATATAAAGTTGCACTTAGGAGTGCTGCATAGTTTGAGAGCAGGAAGACGTACCCATGGACCACCAACTGCTGTGAATGCACAGCACTTGGCTGCTTTGACACCGTTGGTGCAGAATTATGCTCATCAATTACTAAAGAAGGGGATCAAGCTGCAAACTGATGCAAGGTTACAGGTAATAGTCATAGTCAGTATATACTTAGTAGAGAATTTTTTTGCAAAAATTACAGTAGTAAACGAGCAATCAGTCTACCTTAGGGTAAGTGGTCACTGTTGCTAATGGACATCTGTAACCAACTCCTTAGAACCAAGGTTCTGTCTGAAGTCAATTACAAAGCTTTGTCACTTCTGATGACCAAAATGGTCAGTGTATTTAACTCAGCTAGCATTCACATCCGTCCAAAGTATTGCATGAAATGCACATGAGAAATAAATAAATCACATAAGAAATAGGTGTGACGGTGGTACCTTGCTGGTCCAGCCATGTTGGTTCTACCACCTTACTACAATTTTAAAATTAAAAATTGCTGCCATTAAGAACTTTCCACTAAATAAAATGGTGTGTGTGTACTCTGTGTAACATAACACATAAAAACCTAGTAATTTCTGTTGAACTATCTTGTTATAGCTGAAATTGATTGTGTTGGTAAATAAGAAATTATAACCCTAGATTTTGTTATAAAAATCTTTTTGCAGGACTGCCTGGATAGGATAGGGCAGGCAGTTCAAGTGGCTTTGGCAAACGGCTGTGTGTATGGCAACATCAGCAATCTCCTAGCATCTCTGGACACCTTGCCAGAGAACAGGCTTCTGCGGATTATAATCAAAAGTCATCAACAGAGCATTTGACATGCACCTAAGAAGCGGGCCAGTGTGTGTAGTATTTAAAGACTTGAGTGTTGGTAGTGTGCGTTAAACAATGTACATGTAGTGAACACAGTGGTGTGTGATTTTAACTTAAGTGTGTATGATACAACATTGGTAGTAATAAGTATTTGAAGAATTTTTATATATCATGAGGAAAATTGTTATAAATTCCACTGTAATTTGTAACATCGTTATATTAAATGTTAATGTACAAAAGAATATATGTTGTGTATGTATGAATTTAGATATAAAATTATAAGCGATTTAAAAGTATAACTTGTTTTATTAGAAGGGCTTAAATCTACGGCTTTGCTTTATCTGTTCTATCTTCCTCTTGTCCTCCTCAAACTTTTGCCGCAAAGTCACAATATGCTTCATTTTGGACTCCCTGATTTGGAAAGTGTAAAAGTTTTTAAGTTCCTTCCGTTTCTTGTTCTTCTCCTCTTTAGCCATGATTTTGTTTTCTACTTTCTCTGTTCGAGCAAAACTCTGGATCTTGCCTCTCTTGGTGACAGTTATCCAACCATCATCATCCTCTTGTTCCAATAGTTTTTCTTTCTTCTCTATTTGTTTTAATTTCTCATCGTGTGTTTTCATAAACTCCTCCACTCTCTCTTTTAATACTTTGGGAAGTAGAACAGAGTTGTTGTATTCACTTATCCATTTAGTAATACCAAATTGAATTTTGTGATCATTCGAGTTCATTGGACTTAGTTTGGTTAAATTTAGAGCCTTGTCTAATTCGGATACTTTTTCGAAAACAAGGTAGCATACTCTGAAACTTGGTTTACTTGGTTCGTCTATGAATTTGTGCGTGTTTGCCACGCCGACGCCTGGTTTTGTGTAAAACTGAACAGACTGTACCTTGCCGGCTTCTCGGAACGCATTTGTGAGGCCCTTTTCATCTGCATATGGGGGAATGTTAATAATAAACAGCGTTCGTCCCGATGGTTTGTCCTTTGTATGGTCCCGTACTATGTGTTCCTTGATGTAGACAATGTGTGGCGATTTTGAATCATCATCCAGCTTCAATTCCAGAGCTTAAAAAAAATTCACATGTAAATGTTTAGATGAAAACATTAAAATAGGTTAGGTTTTTTTTTAAATATAATAATGTTTCAAAAGTACCTTTAAACTCATGTATCCGTTTTGTAGATTTCATTTTCATAACATTAATATAATTGTATACAGCGATTAAATCTCATAAATCTACATGGAGAGGAAGCAAGTTACTGCATGGCAATAAAATATTTGTGTTGCTACAGGTAGACACAGACAGCTACAGGGTTGTTTTGACATAGCAGTCGCACGTTCAACAATTGTAAAATAATGTGTTAAATAAGTATAGACTATAAGAACAATCACCTTAAATTTTAAGTACCAGTGAATGTTTTTAGAAACAAAATACAATAATTTTAACTAATAGTTAACTGAATAAACAGGAAACTATCGAAAAATTATAGGAAAATTTAAATTATGCACGTAAATAATAGAATTTACGTTCAGAAATGGTGACTTGTTTTCATGAATGACAGCCGCCATATCGTTATCTATGACACTTTCATATTTGTCTCTGTTGGCGTAAGAACTTGGGCTGTGAACGTTTTTCTGCCTATAGTTTTGATCGTTTTCTATCGGAATTTCGCGGCCATGTGTGGTTTTATTTACGTATCCTATATAAATTCTAGTGATGATATCGACTACTGCGCATCATAAAGTTAGAAACCCAAGGGAGACGGAGAATTCCGAGGCTCCCGATAGGGACGAAATCGGTCAAGAAAACACAGCGGATGATAAGGTCAGAGGTTATGTTGGTTCGTACGATGCGTCCTCTTCGTTCGGTGGTCCTCCCAGGGACGGGCGGTTCCGGACCCGCGGTCGTATCACGGAGTTTCGCCACTCTAGAGGCGGCGGACGAGGCGGTCGTGGCCGAGGCGGGTTCCCGCCCCGGGGGGACCGGGACGAAAATACCTACAAATACCACGAATCGCTAGCACAGACCAACAGCGACGTCTGGTCGCATGGAGGTACCAATAAATTTTATGAACGATCCGACCTGGTGGTCAATCTTCCCGAAGATCCGCGCATATCCAAGCTGCTACGTCGGCTGTGCGCAGAGGTTGACGTCGAAAAATCTCTAGTGATATGCACCAAACTGCAGGAAGCAGTTATGTTGCCAGAAAATGCACGTTACATACGAAGATCGTACGACATTCTGGTTGAGTCCTTATTGGACGTATTGTATGATGCTCCTGGCCCTGAAACGAAGGAAGGAGCCGCAGTAGTGTTGGGCAGGATTGGATATGTAATGGGACATGAGTTTCGTAAACATTTGGATTGGATTGCTGCTACATACAGTGTTCAAAACTCATCTATAAAGCATCTGCTTACTCTCTCATTTTCAGAGACATTTCAGCTAGACCTTCAAACGCCAAACTTGTCAGAATTTGCAGAGCTCACATTGGAAAAGCTACAGTCCATAATAGAAGGTACAGACTCAGCGGATGTGTTTATTGCGGCAATTAATGCTATGATAATTTTGTCTAATTCTTACCCAGAACATTTTGCGAATCATTTTGTCGACACTGTTGATATACTGGTGGGTTGGCATGTAGATAACGCTCAACCGAGGAAGATAAAAGAATTTGCTCTACAATCTCTATTTAAATTGAGTCGTCACTGGCAAGCTGACGTTGGATTTTCAGTGAATTTATTAAATCAATTTGTAGAAGATATGGTGTGTTATGCTACTGATTTAGATCCAAATAAAAAGGACAAAGATGCAGAAACCAATTCACATGAGGATTGCCTGCAGAAGATTGCGTCGTTTCTCAATGTTTTTAACATAGTTGTGAAGAGTTTGGGAAACTTACTGAGCCCAAATGTTTCGCAAACTGTGTCGTGGTCTTTCCTGACAGATGCTTTGTCGAAGATACTACAGGTGTTGATAGAAACGCTGAAGCAAGATGCTGACTCCGACCTGTTGTTAGCAGGTAATGAATGTGTAATATTACTTTTAAAATATTTGCATGGAAAATCTTTCTCTTGCTCTGTTTCATTGTTTACATTGATATCCATGGAAATGACAAATTACTTGCAAATAGACGAAAGTCTTTGTTTAAGTATAATAAATTTAATTTCGAGCTCAGTAAAAGAAATTGCTTCCAACCTTCCAATCGATTTTATCAGTCAGACTATTGGACCAGAGTCCTTATTGCGCCCATTGCGATATTCAGAGAGCCAACAAATTATATGCAGTGTCATGACTATCTACAGTAACCTGCTAAACCTAAAAAACATTCCTCTCTTGCAAGAGACATACAAGTATGTTTTAACTGATATGCAAAATGCCTGCGCAGTCATAATACCAGACATACAAATAATACAATCCGAATATAGTGAAAAACTTGATCCTCAAAATGCAGAAAAGAACATTTTATTTTACCTTCAATGTTTGTCAGAATTGGCTAATGCCAGTAACTCGATAATTGGGATGTGGGCATTGAAGCCTAGTATATTAGAACTCTTGGCCATCAAAATGTGTCCACACAATGAAACCATGATGAAAGAAAGACCAGCTTTACAGTATGCTATTCTCTTTCTGTTGTATTCCCATTGTAAGAAGAATAACCACTTCATAGCGTCAAGTGATTTGGTGACAAATTCACAACAGAGAACTAACGATTTGTTTGGACTGTCAAAACTCAGTTTAGGAGAAGTCTCTGGTGCTAGTCCTACTTCTGGACATCTAGCAGTAATTCTAGAAACATTGAGCGTTGTATTAGGCGAGCATGCATCCAGAGAAACATTATTGCTGGTTTTAAATTGGATATCAGACATATTTTTCCAATTGGACAAATATTTGCCAATGGTCAGCATGTCAAAAACTTTTCTAGTTTTAGTGACTAATATGCTGTCAGTTGCTTACTGCTTTGACAGTCAAGTAATTATCCTTGTGATAAAGAATTGTCAACATTTGTTGAAAAATAAATCCCTCACATGGAATGTGGTTGTTTTAAAAACTATAGCAGTTTTATGCATATTAAACATAGACAACCAAAATTGGTTATTGGCAAAGCTCTGTAAGGAAGTTTTATTTGAATTACCATGGGACATCGTTCAACAAGAATTAGACAAACAAACAATTATGGCAGTTACACGCCGAAAAGCGAGTCTCACATCTCTCAGCACAGATACTAAACTTAATGCATTAAAGGAGTATTTCACGAGAGGCTCACTAGCAACATTGTCAGATTATCATTTTAAAATGATTGCAAATAACTTGCTTCAGCTGACACCTAATGGCAAAAGTTTTGCGCTCGACGCATTTTTGTCTTCTTGGCCTTTACAAAATCCAGAAATTGTTGACAGTCACTTATCCTTCTTTCGCCAGTGTGCTACCAACTTCTCATCGCATTGTATTAGTTGGGCGCTATCAGAACTTGCCCATGCTTGCATAGTTCAAAAATTAAAAACACCTCTAGGGAAACCTCAAGACACATTTATGAAGATTGAGGGTGCTTTGAAAGAGATAGCAAGAGAAACTACATCTTTAGAAACCAAGTATACTGGTACAGAAAAGCTAAAATTATTAGATGTCATTATTGGGGAACAAAGAAGATCACGTTGGCTTATTGAATTCATGATGTTATTAGAAAAGTATACATATAATGCACGAGAAGGAACCGCCACTGCACTGCCTTTGGGTCCAACAAAGCTTATTAAAGGTTTCTATCGAACAAACCGTTCGACATGTGAAGAATGGCTAATGAGAGTGCGTCCGGCAGCATTGGCTGACAGTTTATACTCTGGACATTTAGGTGCTGTAGTTTATCATGCATCATTAATACTGCAAAATGCAGCCAGCTCCAAAACGAACATTGACATTGAGGCTATTACAATAAGCGTCGCGAGAGCGTTGATAAAACTTCAAGAGCCTGAAGTATTGCACGGACTGTATGTTTGGATCAAACAAACATTCAACCTTAAATTTCATTGGCTCAAGGGAGCTGCAGAACAGGCAAATTCGCGTCATGAAATAGCTATTGGTTATTACAAAAAATTAAACAATTCGACCAACAACAATGAGAGCGAGAAGGCTACTATTTCAAGAGATATGTTGAGAGTTCGCAAATTTGTCCATGAACAAATAATGGAAAGCTATAAACATATACAAAACTGGGAAGAAATGCAGGAGTGGAAAGAAAATGATTTGGAATGGAAACAGGCATCTCAATGGGATTCTTTCTCCGCTCTTAAACTCTACGAGGAAAATACAGATTTTTCGGAACTATTAGGCAACTGGGACATTTTGGATATCGAAGCAGGCGAAATATCTAAAAACACATGTTCATGTCAAGGCTTACTAAATAAAGTTGAATCAACAATGGTATCTGCTGCACTGAACTTATATTACAATGACTATGATGAAAAATATAATTCCATACTAAATGATTGTGAGATTTTGCTAAATGCAAGTGCAGAGGAGCTTGCTCGGACAAATACGATTCATTACTTAAAAGATATCGCTGTACTGCAGTTAGCTAACCATGGATTAAAAAATATTGTTAAAAATGGGAAGCTCATATTGAATCCATTCAAATCGACAGCGGTAAAGGAAAATAAATATGGCACTGATATAAAAAATTTGAGCCGTTTGTTATGGTGGAATCAATATTTTACGAAATTGAATATGACAGAAGAAAATATATTTTTTACAGAGTGTTTGCGTTTAGATGTTATCAAGAGTGCAAGAAAGAGTGCCAATATTGTCATGGCCAAACAAGAGTTACTTAAGCACTTCAAACAAAACTCTGCCTTCCAAATGTGCTTGGCAAATGTCAACAATCTGGATGATCTAAGTAATGTTCTTCTAATGTCGTCTAACAGTTATGATTTGGACATTTGGACATTAAACAATGCGACTGCTTTAGCAGAATTATGTAAAGTGACATATGCAAAGGAAGAGTCAAAAGTACATGCTATAAATTTATGTGCAAGTATATCCCTCGGATTTTCACAAAGGTTGGCTATGGGCGAACAAAGCTATGAGTTACGCGAAAGAGGCACAAGAATGTTGCTAACTCTTTCTAAATGGGTTCAAAACGAGAATGAGATCGTGTTAGAAAATGAGTCGCCGTTGATGAAGCTTATTTCTGCATTGCCCGAGATTGGTTTAGTTGATAATAATATCTCTGAAAATGTTATCCCATTATCGGATTCGGCAGTAGGAAAATTACTGCAGTTCGGAGTAAATCAATGCCCTGGACTCGCTAAAGCGTGGGCTAATTTCGGAGCGTGGTGTTTTAGGTGGGGCCGTAAAATGGTTGAATTCAGCTCCAAAACAAAAGAACAATTAACTGACAATGATAAATTGCAAATAGAGAGCGTGATGATAGGATGTTCACCACAAGATTTTGAAGCAGTATGTGAAATACTTTCCAAAACAAAAGCAACATGCGATGATGAAGATATAGATTGGAATGAGATTAACACATCTGAAATGATCGAGAACCAGCTACGTACAGTTCCATCATTAAATAATGCTTATCCAGAGGATCTTGCTTTATTAGTGGACATTTGGCGGCAAGCGCAGAAACGAGTATTTTCATATTTCGAACTTTCGGCCGATGCCTATTTCAAATTCCTACAGCTTATTTGCGCTTCAGATTATATAAACCATAGTGGCGAGAACGCAGTTGTCAACGCTACTTTGAGACTTCTTCGTCTCATAGTTAAACATGCTATGGAACTTCAAACGGTTCTTGAATCAGGGTTAGCTAATACGCCTACTCAGCCCTGGAAAGTCATCATTCCGCAACTGTTTTCTAGGCTCAATCATCCTGAAACATACGTTAGAAAGTGTGTGTCTGATTTATTGTGCAGATTAGCGGAGGACACACCTCATCTTATAACGTTCCCTGCGGTTGTTGGTGCGGTAGAAAATGAAGAGAATAGCTTGACAGAGCTTGGTGTGGCCAGATCGTTTCTCTCTAATGACGAAGCAGAAATCGATGAAAACAATCTCGACATAGAAGATGCTGCAAGTGATAAAATAGTAAACAATGAATTAAATTCTTGTTTTCTCGATATGGTGGAAACGCTTGCAAAACAAGCGCCAAAGACTATTCAACAAGTGAAGTTACTGGTAAAGGAATTGCAAAGGATCAATCTATTATGGGATGAATTATGTCTTGGGACATTAGTTCAACATCATTCAGAATTTAGTAAACGACTAATGCAACTAGAAGCTGAAATTGTAAAGGTTAAAAATAATGCGAATTTATCTACAGAAGATAAAGAGAAACTTATAAAGGAAAAGCATAGGATAATATTTGACCCGGTGGTATTTGTACTAGAACAACTTTATCAGATAACATCGGCTAAACCAGAAACACCACACGAGACAGCTTTTCAACATAAGTTTCAGTACTTAATAATGGATGTAATTGATAAACTGAAAAATCCTGCAAATCCCGAAAAACCTCAAGAATCATGGGCTCCTCTGAAACAGCTGCAAATAAAACTCCAACAAAAAGTGAACAAGCGAACCTCGTATATTTTGAAAATGTCCGATATCAGTCCCATTTTGGCGGAAATGAAGGACACTGTCATAACAATGCCAGGCTTACATACGAATCAACGGACCGTAAGAATTACTATCAGATCTGTGGAAAACAACGTTGCAATTTTACCAACGAAGACAAGACCGAAGAAGTTAATATTTTATGGATCAGACGGTAAAGCTTATACCTACTTATTTAAGGGTTTGGAGGATTTGCATTTAGATGAAAGAATAATGCAATTATTGTCCATAACAAATACGATGTTAGCGCGAGATTCGGAACATAATGATAATCAAACGTACAGGGCACGACATTACTCTGTAATACCATTAGGCCCACGCTCCGGTTTGATCAGCTGGGTGGACAACGTGACCCCCTTATTTGCATTGTATAAACGATGGCAAAATCGGGAAGCCGCCTTTATATCGTCGAAGCTAAATAAACCCGTGAACATACCACGGCCCTCAGAGCTGTTCTACAACAAGCTGACTCCGTTGCTGAAAGAAGCGGGCATATCCACCGAGAATCGGAAAGAGTGGCCGGTGTCGATATTGAAACAAGTTTTGGAAGAGTTAACTGCGGAGACCCCACGCGACTTGTTGTGGAGAGAGTTGTGGTGCAGCAGCGTGTCACCGGAGCAGTGGTGGCAAATGACACGTCGGTACAGTTATTCGGTGGCTGTAATGAGTGCGATAGGTTTCATAATTGGTTTGGGTGATAGACACTTGGACAATGTTCTGGTAGACTTGACGTCCGGTGAGGTGGTGCACATAGACTATAACGTGTGTTTCGAGAAGGGCAAAACGCTGCGTGTGCCGGAGAAGGTGCCGTTCAGGATGACCCCGAACTTGGTGACAGCGCTTGGCGTGACCGGAGTTGAGGTGAGTTTTTGTTTTATCATGATCAATTCTATTGCTTTATGTTATATTTATAGTACTCCAAATCCAAAACGGCACAATAATTATGTGTTTTAAATCTGTTTGTGACTTTTAATTATTTTGCAATTTTTTCTTTTCGATTCTATATCGTGTATCTTTCGTAATTCGTCACTTAAATAAAACAAATATCAACCGATAATCGTATTTGTTAAATATTGTCATAAAATCAATTGAGTACACAAAGTTAATATAAAATAAACGTTGAAAAATTAAGCCAATATTTTCAAACCATTCCGAGTTCATTAATTAGAATTTATTCCACTTAAACCGTTAATTGTTCACGAAGTATTCTGTATCCATATTTTAAATTATGTTGATTGTACTCCAAAAGGCATATTGCTAAATGAAAGTCCCTGCTACTATAGGTACTTTATCTACAACTAGTGGTGCTCCGCGGTGCTTCCCGCGTTTAAAAATGTATCTGAACTTTTAACTGTAATAAGTTTTAATGAAATGATATCTAAAGATTACCCCAAGATATGCTATAAATACATTTACAACGCTTTAAATAAAATGTAATAGTTTTGTTTTTTGTATTGAGGTTTCAAAGTCAAAGGCGAATAGACACACAAAAAATCTAAAAAATATAGAAATAATTTATTAAATATTACTTTAAGTTCCTCAAACTATTTTTTTTGCAAATATTATTATTTGGTTAATATTACTATACTATACTATAGGGAACGTGTTTGATAGCATATTCACAAACTTTGACACTGTTTATTTTTATGTTCGTAAATTATTTATGGATGCTGTTGATAAACTAAAATTCGGTGTATTTGTTTATTTTTGTTTTACAAAAAGTAAAATTCGGCTAGCCAATAGTTGCTCAGGAAAATGTTTAAATATGGCAAATACGACGAACGTTCGAAAAGTTATGAATTAAAACTGTTTTAACTTTGCAAACAACATTAAACGTTAAAATTATAATTCTTAGATTAGAAGTTGTTTTAGTAACTATCATTTGTTTTGATGTCTATCAAGTTTTTATTTTAAATTATAGTGTTATAAGCTTTCTTTTAGCTTTTATTTCTAATTTTGGTGCTGCCATCTGCGATACTTTTTAGCATCTGGCTTACTATCACCTTCGTGAACTTCACAGTCCGCGGTGTTTCGCTTTAATTCATACGTACTTTACTAGATGGCGTTACTTAGTGGGGAAAAGATACGATATATACGAAATTAATTTACATATGTTTCCTCATAATGAAGTAGGTGTCAAGTGTTCATATATTAAATTAATCCATATATTCATAATTTTACTTCATTTAATTATACTGCACGTGTTAACTGTTGGTTATATTTAACGTCTGTGTGATAAAAGGGTATAAGATAGATACTATTATAGATATTTACTGAACTACTATTGGAAGGCACCGCCACACCTTTCCGGCCTGAATAATAGAACCGTTAAGTGCTACAGTATTTTGGTTTGAATGGTGTTTGCATGGAAAATATATTACTATACTATGCATATCTGAGGCGTCCCAACTAGTCCTCAGGGGTAGCAACGCATCCGTGGTCGATCTCAGGTACGATTTTAGTCTTATCTGGGTTCGATTACAGATATCCATGGGCAGCAGTGACCACTTACTACCAGGTGGGGCATGTTAGTTGTCTACCTCAATCCGTCATCTGTTACAATCTGTGAAGCCATTTGTGAAGTGGACATACGTACAAACATACGTTTGAAAAACAACATTCTCTTTCTGACGCAGACGGATAAAAAAAGGATGATTAACCATTTTTTTGTGTTTTGTGTCTGGCGCTATGATAAAGTATTTTACGCACTTTGTTTTATCCAGTAACAGAATTTTCATTTAATTTATTCTTCTGTCAAAACAATACAGATTTTAACTAACCAAAGGTAAAACGTACTAAAAAGTTACTGTTTCCGTACATACGTTACTATGCATACTTTATTCAGTAACTATGGTAAAAATAGAGACACACTTATACACACACACACACACACACACTTTACACTTTCTACACTCATAGCCCCACACTAGGATTTTCTCCTGCGTCGTGGGTGCCATGGACACACAAAGACGAATACACAAACAC
>DWPF01000149.1:0-13905 GCA_018251575.1 Cecropterus bathyllus | reverse complement strand
TTTATACTCCAGATATCCACCTCCAAGTATTCCATGTCATGCGCGTACTAAGGATTAATTACCACGCTTTATAAGCGAAGAAAAACATCGTGGGAAAACTTACATGCCTGAGACTAACCTATCTAAAAAAACGCCCTCAAAGGTTTGTCAGAGCTGTACCTGATTATGGCTTAAGCTTTATTCTGTGGTGATCCCATACACAGCAGTGGGTAGAAATGAGTTGAAGTTGAAATGCAATAGTTATTAAATACTACTAACTTGATTAACGAATGTTGTTTAGTCTACAATTATTGAACTATTTACAAACTAAGGTGGAGTTTTTTATTCATGTGCGTCAGTATCACTGCCATAATATTGCAATACTTACCACTTGACAGACTTTACTGTTTAAAAAAAATATTTGAAATATATCCACTTTGAATAGTTGAACTTGATTTGTATGTACCTACTCTTAAGTATTATCTATTTTTATCATAGAGCAGATACACAGACACAAAAGTGTTGAAAAAAACACGTTTTTTCTTTATGGACTTCATATACATATACCTATTTTTAATTATTTTTCGGACTTCTGTCACAATAACGTGTATTACAAGTGTCTGTTCATTACAGTTTAAACATTTACAACGCTTAAATGGTATGCCATATGTTTAATGCTAGCGGTAGCTAGAACATAAAAAGCCTAAGAAATCCTGTACGCTATTTTTTTTTATTGAGTTGGTATATATTGAGTTTCGTATAAAGCCAAATATAACGTTTATTACAAAAAAAATATTTAGATTACTTTTACATTGGATTCTCAAACCTGTTACTCTATCTAGATGTTTACAAAATCCGTGCTACATTCCTATACTACCTGTTTCTATTTCCTAATCTGTCATTTGATCGCAGTTGACAGACACCGGTAATACCTACTATGATTGGATTGTAGGCTCTATTAATTATATTTCGTGACCTAGTTTGTCAATATCTACGCGTAAACATATTGTCAAGCCATATCTCTCACCTAGTAGTATAATTTGTTTTTCATATTTGATAGTAATGAGGATGAAAGATTTTTAAAATATTCAATAACTAATGGATTCATTTTACCTTTTGTTATAGGATTTATGGTTTGTCTATTATAAAGATTTTCAGAAATATTTAGAGACAGTGATTTCTATATCAGGTTTTTCAGGAAAAAAGTCACACAGGTTGCGGTTTTAGAAAAGTGTCAATATATTGTGCCTAGTGAACGATATTTCTTTCGACTTCTTCATAAAAATAGAGTTCATCATGTTCAACTATAGTTAAATCAAGATTCCGCTATGTACTGAAATACAACGTACATATTTTAATATTGGTGCATAAATAAAAAAATCGATATTATATTCTAAAAATAAGCAATTTAATTTAAGGGGTATTCGGGTAATAAATAAGGTATGATTTTAATAACATCACTTAATATGAAATGTCGGTTGTAGTAGGTGGGTATCTAAAATAAAATAATTACCTATTTAAGCATTATTTAACAAAATTTGTGTATTTATGGTAAAGATACGGATATTTAAAGACTTCTACTTAATATGTAAATTGCAATATGAATATTTAAAATTTTATTCATTTATTTTATCAGTGACTAAATAATTTTATAAATGAATAAACATCCGTTTACTAAAGAAATTATTATTTACGGAATAAACAAACCATATGCAGCCATTTTCTTAATCTGTTTCAGTATACCCATTTTTTTCACTGCAAAAATGCTTTAACACGACCACAAATAAACACTTCACAGATAACGGTTTGTCACTCATCCACAAGCACGACTGCAGCGACTGTCGACAAACCACGCTTAGATCACTTTCTTTGCGCCTCCCGCCCAAAACACCGTACTACCACCATACTGACGTCGTAATGGAAAATCCAGTATTTGCAAAATCATAATCTTGAGATAAACGCGTTTGTATTTTTTCAAATGTCTATTTCACCTGATTGACATTTCAATAGCGGATAATTGGATACATTTGATTGTAATAGACACTTAAATTCTGTATTTTATTCTTTTAAATGAAATTTACTACATTTACGTTAGGTACCAATGATCAGATAACCATCTATAATGATTATCACCCAATCTTTAAGATTTGCTAAGTTTTGACGACATCCAATTAAAAAAAAAAACTTTTTAAAATATAAACTGACTTTCTTAAAAAAAAAAACTTTTTTCAAAAACAAATTTTGCAAATTCACGATTACTGCGTATTTTTTTAGGAGGACGGCATACCACGGTGACAAACCATTTCCCTCACGCAGAATAAGTGTTTACTATATAACGCATAACGAATATTTACGTTACGTTACTACGTTACGCAAGAGCAGGTGAACTCGTCTCTATTTATTTTACTATTGCCCAATTTTCGCAGATAGCTCAATACGTGACCAAACGAATGTTACAACATCGTAGCAAAAATATATTCAATAATGTGCTATTTAAAACGTAAAAATACATTTTAAAACTTGGTTATAGGTTTTATAGGAACATAGTATGAAGGATTGGCCATAGTTCACAGAGTTGGGCGAGTGAGGCCATTGAGACCAACGCAGAAAAATTTCTGGTAAGTATTAATTTATCCTCCTTTTTTCAAAGGAATATAAAAAAGAGTCAAAACATGTGGAATGGGTGAACTTGGGAAAAATGCATACAAATATTCTATGTATTTATAATTCTTAGATTATTATATGATTAATTATATTCTTAGATTACTATTGCTGTGAATAGAATATCTCATTAAACTGTTATGTTTATTTTAAGGCATGTTCTCAGATCACGTAACACATTATTAATCTTCTTAAAATTACGAAACAATTAATTAAAAACTGCAATAAATTAACGTACATGTGCAAAGTACTTACTATACGGCAATGGAGCGTAAACATCTGGGTAAGTGTTCATTCTATTAACCCATTCTAAAGGATCGTGTATGGTATGACGATTTTCTTCGGGGGTGTCATTTGTCCTTCTTCTTAAAACTACTTCATGTTCCTCATTTAAACTTTTATTGTCGAATCTTACGACGTTTTTCAGGTTGTCAAGAGATGATGATTTACCAACTTCATATTGTGCAAGATTATTAACGGTGAATTCATTTAGTTGTGTATATTCTATAGAACTATGGTGACACTCCCTTTCAGGATTTTCAAGCAATTGTTTTGCTTTGTAGTCATCCGATTGTTTAACGTTATCGATAATCTCATTCGCGGGTGTGTTAAGGATCCTGTTATTTACAAGTTGAGTAATATTTTGTTTCGAAGTTATTGTTTCAGAAGAAGTTTCAGGAGTAGCTGCGTAATCATCATGAGTAGTTAAAATAACTTTGGAAGTGTGTTCTAAAATTTTGGTAACTTTACCGTATTTTAACTCGTTTTTGTCATAAGATTCATTACTGTCGGAATCACATTTTGAAACGGACTCGTTTGGGCTGCTTTCTTTTGAAAAATATGCGGTATCAACACTTTCATCCTCTTGGCTATCCTCATTGGTATCATAATATAAATTCTTTTTCACAAACTTATTTAAGGCTAATAGCGACTTTGATAAAGATCCAGAAGTTGGTACATCACTGAAAAATCCGTCATCTTCATAAGAATTATCAGTTACATCTTTTATGGGATGAGTACTAAATACAATATGTCTACCACTTTTCGGATCTTCCATTTTACAATATTAATAACACTTTCGACATTAGCACTTCACATCACGATAGTTTGCGGCTAACTGAAGCGGTGATAAAACAGATAACACTTATCGCTAGAAATAACTGAGATAACACTTGTCGATACTGTTAATACAAAATGTAGATATTCGCTCGGTATCTTAAGCACGACTATAATAACCAACAACACACAACCCACGAGCAGGAAGCTCGCCGAACTATTTACAATAAAAAACCGCGCCGACAAGTTTAGCGACTTGTCGAATTTAATGACGTTGTCTCGTTATGTTGTAGTAATTACCGGTACATAATATAAGTTTAAGATATATTTTATAGCGGGTTACTTTGCTCTAGTCTACGCACGTTCGCGACGGTCAGACAAATAAGTTTGATGTCGATTGTTTTGAACAAAGGCCATTGTTTCATTTTTGTTCGCAAAGATTATGTAGATATAGATAATTTCCACTCAAGCAGCTCTCACGGTTCATAGAACCGTGAGTTAGTAGATACGGAACGAAAGTAGCTGAATAAATGCCATTAGTTTATACCTCTTCTATATGACGTATCTTCTATATGATGTGCCTATTGCAAGTCGGCAATAAAATGCGTAAAGTGTAGCAAACTTCTTAAATTAAAATGTCTATGCAAAACTAACTTTAATGATCACTCCTGTGTTATTTAATAATACGTAGAGATTTAACATTTTAGTTACAGAGCATATTTCTAATGAAATCAATACATACCTGTATCTGAATAACTGCCATAGGATAGTCTTCGCGGTGGCTCCGGTGCAAAGTCGGTCTCTAACAGGATGCAACAAAACAGGATGATAAGGGATTAACCAAAAATAACTAAAAATATTGAATGTCGTTGTGTGAAACACGCAAAAATTGAAATAAATTTATAAAATTAATTATTTATATAAATTAATTATTAGAGAAACATTTTTGATTATAATATTATAAAAATATTATTTTACTTTAATCGTTTAAATGAAAATGTAAAAATATACTAATACGTGAGTAATTCTTATTAATACTCACAAATATTTACAAAGTTAAAATATAAATTAATAAAATTTACACAAATTAGTGTAACTTGCATAACACATTTAAACAACATTCATTAAATATGCACATTCAAAAATAGCATCGCAAAAATATTCGGAAAATATCAAGGGTAGTTCAAGTACATACTTGAGTATTATGAATATAATAAAAGAACAGTAAGTGATCCACATAACGAACATCAATTTAGTCGGTATGAAATTATTTAATAGGACTCCAAATTCAAACAAACATGTTCTTAATGAATGATTGTAAAAGTTATAATATTAACCTTGGAATGTGACCGTGTGTCGTGATGGCGTGACGATGGGCGCCAGGCGGTATGGCCACGAAGCGGGCGGGGGCCGAGGTGGCGCACGGGGCGGTTCGTAGCGGCTGACAGGGCGATGCACCGATGGATCAAATGCTTGTTTAGCCAATGTTTCGTTTTTAAGAATGGAACTTAATTTGACAGGCTCCTTTGTAGCTGGACGCTTACTTTCTGGTTTGACAAGTGGTGCCTGAACCTTACTTTCTTCACTCAAATGACTTGCATTTTTAATCGATATGAAGTTATCGGATGGTTTCGGGTAACGGTGAGCGATCCATGGTCCCGCTAAGTATGGTGCAATATCTTGAAGCTCTCTTACGTCTGGTGCGGAAGTGTATACAGGGCCAAGAAGTGTCATAGCTTCAAATCTTCTCCGAATACGTCCTACTTCTCCCGGACGACATTCGAATGCCTCCTCAGCAGATCTGGATCGAGGAGCAGTGCGTTTGCGAAGCGCCGCTAATTTCGATATGATATCAATATGCGGCATAAAGCGATTAGTAGGTCTTAGTGGCACGCGTGCCACAGGTTGTATGGCCCTACATCTTTCCCGCCGAGAAGAAGCCAAACGAGGCCAGTTATTATTGATGACGTTGCGAGCGATTTCCGGGTCGCTTCGGTGACGTCGCAGTACTGCACCGGCAGCGGATGGCGAATCAAAACGTCTGGCAAGACGTCGTCCTTCTCCCTCACGCGCCAGCTTAAGGTATGCACGCCAGTAACGCTCCGGATCGGGCGACGGACTTCTACTGCGCCAGATTGTCTCGTCGCTGGAATACCGTAGCGTGTCAGGCGTACGTCTATCATTAAGGTACACTTCCGAATGGGGCGAGGGCGATCTTGTATATAGGTCAGGTTTTATAGGCAGCGACAAATATTTGTTTTTTTCACTTTCACCAAAAAGTTCTTTGATATTTGTGCAAGATTGCGATTGGTAAATCTGATTGCTCTGTGATTCATTATCGTTTTTAATATCCTTTACATTTTCACTTGTAGAAATTGGCATGCTCGGATTTTCGTTTGACTTTTCTTTCGTTTGAAGAAATGTCTTAATTTGTTTTGGCCTTGGTATATTATGCACAGATTCGAAGTATTCTACTTTCTTTTGTACTTCTTTGTTCGGTCCTTTATAAATTACAGTTTTATTTGAAAAATCAGAACTACCAGTTTCGGTTTCACTAGCTGATGACTCTGTTTTTTCTGTTGGATATACAACATGTCTTTTATTTTCACATTCATCTTTAATTTTGATCACATTGGTTTCATTTGTGTTCTTACTAAGAATACTTGTGGCTTCTGATTTATTGTCCTCATCTTTAGATGTAATTTGTTGTTTTAGTGAGAATGACAAAGTATCTAATTTATTCATGCGATTTAAGACTTCTTTGCTCAGAGTTTGAGATATTTTCTTTTTTTCATTTTCACTAAGTGCCATTTGCATTTTATTAACATTATTCTTTAGTTCTTTCTCGGACGTTATTGGACAACTTATAGCAGCAATAGATTCTGATTTACCAAGTTCTTTTTTTTGAGTCTGTTGTGGTGTTATTAGGGAATTGCATCTTACATGTAATGATGGCTTTTCTATTTCCTTGGTATCTTTTATATCTATAGTATATTTATCGAATTGTTGCGTTTTGGATTCCAATTCCTTGCTATATATAGCGTTTAATTGGCTTTTTAAAGCATTAACTTGATCCATAGATAAACTGCTCCACAAACGATTACCAAATCCTATTTTTTTTCGTAGTTCACTTAAAGATGCATCATGTTGTAAGGAAATTGTAGGTTTGACAGAGATACGTATTTCATTATCAGACTTATTCTTTCTGTTTATGTTAAAAGCAGTTTCCGCAACACTTGTTCCCCTCCATAGAGGCTTATAAGTGTCCCTAGATTGACACTGTTCTGTTGAAGAATTGTCAGCAAAAGGTTTTTGTTGAAATTCTTCTTTTAGATCTTCAACAGATTTTTCTTTAACCCTTAAACCTCTTTCTTTGTCATAATTCCATCGAAAATCCTTTAAATCTTTTGGATAAAATAAAATATCGTTTTCACTCTGAGCTATCTTTAGTTTATTATAAAGATTATTTAATTCTTCTTCAGCCCTTTCTATTGCGCGTATTTTTTTCCAACGATCAAAGTCAATAATTTCCTCATCTTTTTTTCTAATCCTCAAATCAGAATTCGATGTTGCTCTTTCTAATTCAGCAACTCTTTCTAAATAATTGTAATATCTGTTTAGTTCTCGAAATCGTTCTGATCTCCCTTTTGTATTATGAATGTCATTAATATAATCATCATACTCCGGGTCATTTCCCAGTGAATACGATTGACTTCTCGACAAAGTATTAGCAAATATTTTACTTGTGTTATCAGCGCTCCTTGGTCTAATGGTTTTTTTTCTAATTGTATCATCGTGAAATTTTCCTTGTGTTCGAACGTTATGTATACGACGATAAGATGGAGACCTAATAGATACAGGAGACGTTGACTGACTTCTGCTTGTGTTTATTTTATTTTGTCTTGAAACTTTTGGCGATACTGGTCGTGAAGTTTGTGAAAAAAATATTGTAGCAGGGTTTTTATTTTCAACTTTTAAACTGTCTTCTAGTGTTTTAGTAATTCTTTTCACTACAGTAGGTGAAATAGGACGAACTGTTTCAGTAAAAATAAGTTTGGTTGGTGAGGGAGAGCGTTTACTAAGATGTGAAAATGGACTCTTACATACAACATCAGGTGACGAATCACGTGTTGGTTGTAAATATACCAACCTTGATGGCGATAAAGAACCCCTGGAAGGTGATTGTTGTAAATTGTTTTTCTTGTGAAATATGACAGTGGGTGATTTAGGTCGAGACGTTTGTGAAAAATAAATTTTATTTGTTGGAGGCTCGCTTCTACTTCGGTTTGTAGATAAAGACGTGACAGATCCAAATTCATCGTCACATTTTAATAGACTGTCGAATTTACGAATTTTTCCATCCATTCTTCCAGGCCATGAAATGGAGCGTGGACTTGACGTCCTTGCAGGGCTTGGATATCTATCCCACATTTTAAACCGTGACAGAGTCACAGGTTTTCTATGTATCAAATATGTATTTATAGAATTCGTTGAAGTAGCATAATTTTGTGGATTTGTTTGAAAAAACTTGGCTTTTTGAAGAACTGTGGTGGGTGTATTCTGTTCTACTTCGTGATTCGGGGAAGGTAAGTGTGTGTTTCGGAGAAAAAGATGTTGAAAGAAGGAATCTGAAATTAAAGAATCACGTGTATCCTTAAGTTCCTTCGAGTTTATTCTGTTGACATTTATATCGCATGAATTAATGTTTAATGTTTCTGGTAATGTATCACCAAATTGACTAATATTCTCATAATCTTTACTTGAGTTGACATCGCTTTTCTTTATAGGCCTAAGTTTTGCTGTCTTTTTTATACTTTTATTTACATCTTTCGCTTTTTTGCTGCAAGCTTCATGACAAGGTACACTTCTTGGCCGCATCGGAATATTTTCTAAAGACTTTTTTTTCTTTAGGTTAGTTACAATTGCTGTTTTAATTTGGCTATTTTTCTTTGAGGACTGAGAAATATTAGACGAAGACTTTGAAATATTAGACATCTTTTGAAGTGAATTATATTTTGATGACTTCGGATCGATTCTATCGTTAGAATTTGGAACGCATTTTGTATGAAGATTAATAGTCTTATTTTTTTGGACCTTTTCCGATGTCCTAATCATATCCCTGCTTTTATGCGTAGAACTAGGCGGTGATATTTTAATATGAGGCATCACCAAATGCTTGCTTGTGTTTGTCTTAGGTGTAGGCATATTCCCACTTTTCGAAGCAATTTTTGGTCTCAGTTTTGAAATTTCAATAGGTTCATTTCTTTTTTGAGCACTCCATAACTTATCTAAAGATGTAACTTTATCTAATATATTTGAAATGGGTGTTCTTCGACCAGCACCACCTTCAATTATTACTGATGCTTTTGCTTCGCCACATTTACTGCGTGAAACATTAGTGTACTCGATGGGTAATAGAGTTTTACGTGGTGAACCAAAACTACTTGTGCCGATGTTTTTAGTATCAGTATGCATCATTTTAGTTGTTGCATGCGCTGAAGAAGTAGTAATTTTCTTTCTATTTACCGCTGGCGGAGCCGATGTAGACATTGGTCTAATCTTACTTGGTATAATATTATTAGTTCCTGCGTTTGAGGAAGTTTCTTTCCTTACAATCACTTGTGTATTCTGTCTATTGAGTTTATGACTTATTTTGTCCTTTAGAAAAGTAACATTAGTTTGTTCTTGTTTCGAGCGTATAGGTGACGCTGACGTAGATCTCGTGGAAGTCACAAGTTTAAGTGTCCGACTATTTTTGGAGGAAATTCTTCTAGGAGGTGCAGGAGGATAGTCAGTACTTCGTATATCATTCATATCCTCTTTCTCCTTAGCGTAGTAACTTCTTTCAATATTAGTCACTGGGTAGCAAATAACTTCCTGTATATTAGGAGTTTTCTTGTGAATTCTTATCTTCGTCAGTGTAGAAGATATCGGAATGTACTCTATTTCCGATTCGTCTGTGGATTTTCAACCACTAGTTAATGTCTTTTTCTTCTTCGTGGTTTTCGTTAGGCGTGAGTAAAACGTGTCTCGGGTGCTCCTGTTATAAATAATCGCGTGTAAAGCTCATTATACTCTAGATATGGTACTACTATTGTTGTGAAAGTGAAATTACAATATATTGCGAGTGTTTAAAATACTCTTTAAAGTGTTTGTTTAATTTTGGAGTCTACTTGAAACATGCATTTAAATTACCTCTATCTGCAGCAATTTGTCGCCCCAGCACCTTGTTATTCCATGGTATATAAGGAACATGCTTAGATTAAGTTTAAATATCAACTTACCTGTATTGTACTTCATTACAGACTAATGTGAACGTGGTTAGTGTCATTACATAGTTGTCATTATGTTCCGGCCTTGTTCAACAATGGATAAACAGAACACCATATCTATACCAGCTGATGCTGTGACCTTGGTTGTACGAATAATGACAACGATGAGAGCATTTTGTATTAAAATTATCTGGATTATATTAATATTCATTATTGAATAATACAATTGTTAATTAAACAAATATTACTTTATACCGACACCAAAGCAAAAACTCATGCGCACGTATATATTTCTATCTATGAATTTAGTTGTAGTTGTTGTTGTAGTACAATAAATATGTCGTAATTTAAAAATCGAATTATTTTAGTATTAGTTCGTTGGCCATTTCTAATATTAAGTAACTGTAGTTTGTATTTAAATATAGGCTATATTTTTTTTCATAGAATACTTGTTTTAACGCATTTAATTGCATTATTGAAATGCATCACGAGTATTGCGTAAAATATTTGCGAAATACATATCTCCTCATTAATCATAAATATAATTCCACCAACGAACCCCTTGCTAAATTACCTACAATCTTACCTTGTCTAGGTGGAGCGGGGGATCGGAACCCTCTGAGAGGGGGTTCGCCTCCCGCCTGCAGATCTTTATAGGCAGCTCGTCTCTCAGCTGGTGAGAGAGGTGCCTCTGTGTCTTCGCGACGTCGGAATATGAGAGTCGAGTCGGATTCATAGCCGGATTCTTTTAGAGCCCTGTACAAGACAAAACTAACTTTACTGGAGGAACAAATTAATAATATTTTACAAGTTTCGCAACACAACTAAACTCAAGTTCACCCCGGCTTATAGATTTAGGAACATTACACCTTTACTTACAAATAAACACATTTTTTGTTTCCGATTATTAGTTATGTTGATTAATTTGACGATTTTGTAGTTTTTGACGTGACAACGTCTTATAAATTGGTTTGCTGGGTGACACTTCAAGAAACTGCGTTACGCTCCGCTCACGTTATGCGCTTACAATGAGAGCGAGTGAGAGGCACGCGTCCCTTCCACTCGGGCATGGTTAGCCCCGCCTAAGAGCGAGGGAGACAGACATAAAAAGTGAAAGGCACGCGTTGTCACGTAAAACTTTCGCCCGTATACCGACTTTACAGGCAACCAATTTTTTTTTTAATAGTGATAAGCTTATTTATTGTCACAGTTGAACTATTGATGTCGGGTTTCTTCTATGGGAAAGTGAAACCGTTTTTGTTAAAATATTATAGAATTTTCGTGATTTCCTCATAATGTATGTATCTTTTCACAGTTTAGACATTTAATAAACTGGGTTTCAAATTAGAACTCAATTCTCGAGCGCATTTTATATCATCATGTAAACTAACGGGAAAATAATATTAGGTTTCATCACCAACCTTGCCATATTTGATTTTGAGAGGATAGCAGATGTTATATCCTTTTTCTCCTTGGGCGACGTTTGAGGGAGAGATGTTGTACTCGATATGTTTTGCTGTAATATAAAAAATAACTTAGAATACAATATATTCCGGAAACTTGATAGCTGACACAGTTTTTGCAGCTGTAAGATTAAGTATTTTTACCAAGATACTAAAAAGCCGTGTAAAAACATCAAATAGGTTATTTGCAAGTTTTTTTCAGAAAAAAAAACATTGATATTCAATCCATAAATGTCCGTGTTGATCTTAATCGGATGTTTTTCTAAGAAACTCATAGTGTATGAAGTGAGTACTCAAGATGAAACATAACAAATGTACTATAAGTTATGCAATTAAAAAATGTGTTTTGAATATTAATTCTTTGCATGCCAATAAGTTTATCTAAGTCATTTATCGCTTAATTAAGGCCAGTACCAGGTCACAATAAATATATTTGTATAACCTTCACGGTGGAAACTAAGTCCTTTCGGCATAATTTCTGAAACAATTCTAAGGCTAATAATGTAATTGGCTTCACTCAGTCAATCACACTAAACGAAAATCGATGGTTGAGTGATCGATAAATTTTATTACAAGACAATTATAATAAAATGTATGTTTCTGTCATGTTTCTTGTTTGACCTCTTTATTTACAAACTCTTCAAGCTGTTTCTTGACTCATAGGTAATTGTTTTTTTTTCTTATATTAAGGTAAGTTCTTATATAAAAGAGAATACAGCACCTAGGTACTTATCTTATGGGTATAAGAAGTTCATAAGAAATCAAAAGACGGTGACCGACTCATATCAACTACCTACGTACTTAATATTGAAAATATTAACGTATGACGTAAACAATATTCATATAGGTATATGTCTGTAATTCTTTTCTATTCATTTGTTAAATCATTGAAAAGGATATTATTTTATAATTGATTTTTTAATTTGACCTGATACTTTTAGCCTTAACAACAAGATATCGTACACCGATAAGTATAAAAAAACTGAAGCGAATTGAACATTCGGCCCAATTTACTCGTTCTAACACTTGCATCATACTACGAAACACGGAAAGCTTAGTAGAACGGAAGTAATATAATTGAATTAATGTGAAATATACAACGAATAAAATAAGAAACAAACATTTGAATACATACATTTCTTGCTGGCAAAATAAAAGAAATGTCAATTTAACATAAGTAGATTTCATGTGAATTTAGACCAATCGAGCAATTTGTTATTTTTTTTTACTTCTAAGTTTTAATAGTACTTGTGTTTGAACGTATTAAAAACATATTTGTAAAATGTTTATAAACATATTTGTAACATTTGTACAGAGGCAGAAGACTCATCTAAATCACTTTTATTCGTCTCATACAACGTCTTTTATACAACCGGCTTTTATTAAAAATATACTTGTATTATTCTTATTATATCTTAAAAACATCCAGATCAAGTCACTACAGAACACCATTTTTTGCATTTTAAAGTCATTCACAAACCCACCGAGCGGTATTTTTGCAGATCAATCTTTGTTCTTTTGGTCTAAACACCCATTTACGTGTAGTAATAGAGATTTTTTGTACATACAGCATGCCACAGATGATAAAAGTCTATTTACATAACGCGTCATCCCGTTTGCATTTTATTGCAATATGTTTCAGTCATCATGCCTTAACGTTTTCATTACAAACATTGTTGTATTTATCATAATTGTTCTAATCAGAAGCATATTTACTTACCAAAAATATTCTTAAATGAGTGTCGCTATCGTATAATTTATCGAATAATAATTCATAGGTAGGTAACGTGACATAATATTTAAATGCATCTGACCAGAAGAAAGCTTATCAGTAAGATATTGGTTGCCAAACTGAACCGTGCATAAACAGTCATAACAGAACACATAACAAATCGTGCTAAGCGAAACACGAAAGGCACCACAGGCAGACATGTTAAAAACCCTTACATTTTTCTGGATTGCGCGAGCAAGTAATGTGGAGTAAGGGGGCAGGGGCGAATTCTCGTCTAACCACTGTTCGTGCGCCACGCACCCCCGACAGCGATGGAAACACCGTTATTGGATCAGTGAATGCATGTGTGTTGTTATAACAATGCGTTATCCTTTAGCACAAGTTAACGTTTCAAAAAATTGTTACTCGATGTTTGCTATGTACAGAAGTGTAGCTTCGTTCATATCTACAGACAGAACGTGTGCATTCAGTCCACCCGATGGTAAGTGTGTTACATCGCGCTTGGCCATCTATAATCAATTTCATAGAGTACAGGGGGTACTATCTGAAATCAATCACAAATGAGGAATCTACTTCCGAGGACTAACATGCTCGCCTCATTTGAAAGTGAACCAGCAACTACACCTTTTCACCAAAATGGAAGAATTTCTCAAGGTAGAAATAGGTGTGACGGCGGTGCTTTCTTGGTCGAACCATACTCGTCCCAAACTTACAACTGTATTTATGTCTATTTTAATAGAAG
>DWPF01000148.1:0-13914 GCA_018251575.1 Cecropterus bathyllus | reverse complement strand
TCTGTCTAATAACAGCAGTGTTATTGTGCTCTGTTGTGTTCTGGTCTGAAGGGTGTGTTAAGGGAGACATTTTTTCCGAGGCATTCCATCTTAGTACTCAGAGGTAGCAACGCATCTGTTGCTAACCTTAGGTGAGACTTTGATTTCGTACTATATTAAAAAAGTAAAAGGTCTAAGATTCAATTCTCGAAAGAGCAAACGTCTAATGACATGTCTAGCGTCTAAGTTTACATCTCTTGTTTTTGTTTGTGTTCGTTGCATCAATATTTTACATCTTACCAGCTGTAACAATGTAAATTAGAGCTAATGGCTGTTCTCAGTTACAATGTAATGTACATTCCTGTGAGCTTTCATGTTGATTAACTTTGTGCACTAAAACGAGAACTTTATTACAATTTCTAGACAAAAACCATCAAGTATTCGACGTAGGGGCGAGCGGTTCGTATGTCACGCGGCAACGGGCGTCACGTGGCGCGACTAGACGGAAACGGACTGCAGTACACGTGTACCTTACCGACCCGTAGCGTTTATTGTAGCCGATTAGTCTAATAGATTAATTATTATTGTTTTTGAACAAATACATGAAGTATATATTTTTTAATTATACCTAGTGATAAAGCAGGCGGACTACTTAATATCATTTTTAACACTCCTCTGGAGTTACCAATCTTGTAAACTATCGGAAACTTTGAAGAAGAGATCTCAATAAATTTATGATAAGAAAGAGAGAACGTATTGTAGTTCCACTCCAGAAGAAGGAGCGTATAATCTGTGTGTGCTTTATGATATTAAAATGAAGTGTGGTAACATATTGACTTAAAAATGTCATAAGGGATGGACACATGAAATTTCCCAACTTAGTCCTCGATAAATCTGCGATCAACCTCCAATTTCCGAATGCGAAAAAATTTTCGAATGCGATGAAAACAAATCACTAACTATTAAACAAATGACGATTTTAGAAAAAATAATTCCATGTTTAAAAAATTAAATTGAAATTAGAATTATCAGCAAAAAAAAAATATTTTGATTTGAATTGGCCAGTACGGCAGAACAGCAATTTTATAAAGACCTAATATGACCGAAGCGGGAAGCGGTAGCTGCAGGAAGGAGCTAGTATAATCTAAATTATAACATCCTATATTTAAACCCAAAAGTTTGTATATACAGGATTAGGAATTTAAAGTACATTAACTGTCACATCACTACACGTGGCCGTCATCAATCACAGTAACTCACCGCAGTGCATCCCAATTAACCAGATTGCTTTCTGTTGTTGGAAACAACAAAGGCTTGTAACCTTGTAATCTACTTGCATTATGCTAAGCACTGTTATTAGAATTAGCAACCTTGTATTAACGACGTGGCTAGATTCCATCGTAAATAAAAGCAAACATTAATTTATTGCAAAATCTTTATTGTTGTCACTATTATTACTTTTCGTAGCACAATTATTTTGCGTTACTTTTCTTACCAGTATTTCTAGTATTTTTTTTTCATGTAACCTAGAAATAATTGTTTGGCGATGTTATAGCTATTTTTGTAATTTAAAAAGCAAACGCATATGCAGCCCCTCTGATGATAAATAGTAACTGCTATTTACCTGCAACATTACCTTAGTTCAATTAAACCGTGGTCTTGCTTAGGTAAGTAGTTTAGGGTAGCCAACTTTGCCTTAACCTACCTATTTAAGGTAGCTCTCCTTAAACATACCAATAACACTTAAAACATTCATGACGATTAACTTAAAACGAATAAAACCATTCTTGCTATGTTTGCTGTATGTTAAAAACCATTTTACTATGTACCGGAAGTGACATAAAAGTTTATATTTTAAAGAAATATTCATTTTACTTTACATTGTTACACAACGCCCGAAGAACGACGTAATCTCGTTATTTTTGCATTTCTACAATAAACACTTCTTATTCCACCAAGAAAATACATTGTTGACCTACTCGTACAAGTAACACTATTATTCTTCCGAGAATATCCTTCGTGTTTTAAGATGTTACCAGAATGTAGGTACCTTAAGTTACATGAAAATTTATATCTTCGAGATATTGCAGGTTTTTAATGGTACACCACAATATAAGTAAATAACGTTTTACGCTTATAGCCACAGCGTAGAATGGTATAATTTTGGCTTAAATTGTATTATATTAGAAGAATTAGATTACATAATCATGCCAATTTAAAATTTGGTCGCCTTGTGTTTAATATGTTTCATAAACTGCATCCCCCTAGAAATAGAGGCGACGATGGCACGTCCCCGGTCGATCCCAACTGGTTATATTTATAACCTTGCACATATACACATATACAGTAAATAAATGATTAATATAGGTGCATCAAACGAGTAACCAGTTACAGTGTGGTAATGGAAGAAACCCACGTGCCCTTGTTATCTAGCTCTACCTTGGCGTATCAATTGTCACTGGACCAATGCGGTGAGCTCACGGAACTGATTTAGAACATACCCTAAAACAGTCTATGGTTAAATACTTTAAATATACTTTAAAGGAAACTCGTGATAAACAGTAGGACAATAATGAGTTAATGTTTATGATGGTCTGCTATCGCGCCATATGCTGGTTACTAAAATATAATGAATGACTCGTTCCATTCACACAACATACGTCACCACCGATCGACTCCACCTTAATGTATTGCATTTCTAAAATTAACTCTAACGCTTCACTTCCTAGAATTTTTTATTAGTTATTTTCATTACGTATAAAGGCGATTATCTAAGTTTATGTGCTATTCGTGCAAAATATAAAGATAAAAATATGCTTTCAAATCTTTTCTGAATTTAGTCTTCCATTCAACTCTATGCACTTGAAAAAATAAACCTATTGTATACCCCGAAAATGTTTCTATGCCCAGGAAATAGAAAATCCAATAAATCATTTTTTTTTTTATTTGTTACATTTAACATATCGTTTCGTTTCAACATATTGTTTTGTTCTGCTCGCATTACATGAATGCAACTAAACTAAAGCAACAGCACAGATAGTATAAAACAAGGTGAAATGGTGCGAATAGAGTATAAAGGGGTTTTTATTTTATAGGTACACGTTGTACATTATTAGGGTACCTTAGTACCGTAGATTTTTCGTATTAACCTAAATTTTGTTCGCGACTTTGATTTGAAGAATAAGAAGTTTAGACTTTATGTCATAAGTTCCGTAATATGGGCAATAAAATTAATGAATTGCATAAAAACCCTGTTGGTGATCTTTTGGAGTTTGGAGAATGAAAAATAATAAATAATGAATAAATTCTACAGATATGTATGTTCGCGCTACACTAATGGGACAATAATAGGACATCTCAGATTCCTCGATGCGAAATTTATTAAATCGACAATAACTATGCTTACAAGCAAGTCAGATTTCAAATAACAGATGTCGCCGCATGCACTACAAGCATCCTCAATTACGCTAAAAGTTGTCTACTTAAAATAAACAGATAATGGCCGCCCAAGTTATAATCGTGCTCAGTTTAGAGGAATATCAAATTCAAGTACTTGCTGAACAATAAATTATTTATTGCTATGTTAAGATTTATCGTAATGAGTTAAACAGTTTACTTACAGGTATGAAGCAGAAGCGGAATAACAGATTTCTGAGCGTCATTTACGTCAACATCACAGACGTTGCTGTTTGTTTTTTTTTTATCAGATTGAAGTAGGAAACGTGCTGCATGCACGTTTCCTACTGATGGTAAGTGGTTACAGCCGCCCATGGACATCTATAAGCAACTTCATATAGAACAGGGGTTCTATCTGCAGTCGATCGCAGATGCGTTGCTACTCCCGAGGACTGAATTAATCGCCTCATATATAAGTGAGCCGGCAACCACACCCGTCAAACGAAACGCAAGGACTGCTTCACGATAGAAATAGGTGTGGCGGTGGTACCTCCCCGGTCGAACTACACTCGTAATTTATTTTATATTAAGGATACAATAATTAAAAATTAAAGCTTAAACATTTTGTTTAAAAACCTTTTTATTAAAACATACAGTCACAGTAAACTTAAACTCAATTGACACAGAATTTAAAATAAAAATCAGATATAAACAGTTTGAAGTAAACAGATTGAAAATTTCTTACTTCCCTTCTACTTATTTTGATTTTTTAGTTGCGCAACTATCTAGTTGGTCTTATCGGATCTATACATACATTTTTTTAATGAGCAACTAAACAGTTGTTCAATTAAAAATAGTATATATGCGCTAGACCTTATGAATAATGCTGCATTCTAAAATATTACTGTAGTAGAAGGTATGCAGCGATGGAGATATTGATTTGCTAATTAAGGTTTTGTCCAACACAAATTTGGTATGTTGCCAAAATGCCTCTGCTTTCTTACTGTAGATATGTAATCTATTCGAATTATTTTTGCTAGAGACAAATTTTTATCGAATCGTTATTGAAAATTATGCATATTCATGAATCGAATACAACTTTATGTCTGCAATAAAACTGTAGTAAAAATAAATCATACAAAAGAAAATAATTTGGCACAATGCATCGAGTTATTGTTCCGCGGTATTAAGCAGGGTATTAATACGGGATAAGATGTGGCAAGAGGCCAAGTGATATGCCATACGAGATGAAGTATGATATCCACCTGCAATAATAATAGGGGTCGTAAACTAGCTATAATAATTGCATCTTGCTGCAAATCTTTTTACGAACATTATTGCTAGCATTGCACTCAAGCAATATGTTGCCTGAAGGTTCCTTCAGACTACACAGCAGCCAGAAATTGCATTTAGCACCTTGCAACTTGCTAGTTGTAAAGTAAAAGCGCTCCTTTTATCTTCTTTTTTCTTCCTTTTCATTTTTTGTCGTATACGTCAGTTAACTCGAACTTCCAGATTTTGTTTGGTCCTATCTCAGTGACGTACAGATGTGAGCCATTTCTGGTTACAGCCAACGAATGAGGGTTCGTAAATCCCTGAAAATTAAATAATGTTAATAGCATCCACTAGTCAACACTAGATAATATTACTAATAATTAATTAAACAATAGCGATGACCCAGTTTATTTTGTTTTCTATACGGACGCCCAGACAAAAAAGATTGAGCATGAACTTGCATGTACATATATATTACATACATACATCCCAATTTTGGTGAGAACACAACAAAAATATCTCGGAGAACTGATAAATAGTAATAAATGAAATTTTTCTGTTTCTCTTTGTGTTTGAGATCCCATCGAACCAAGACTATACTGAATTGGAATTAAGGAAATTAAAAACTTAAAGTATCATCTGAAACATGTTGTAACATTTAGGCTTTGTTTTATTACAATCTATTTACTTTATCAAAAGTTATTACAATTTAAAGGCAGAAGTAAGTTTTCTAACACTGTTGTTACTAGCACTAAGTAGGTATTTCAAAAATGTCAATTGTAATGTAAAATAAATACGCGGTTGAAACCACAGGACACAACTAGTATTTAATATTATAATATTTATATTTAATGCAACGGTTGCTACATCTGCGCCTTATCTCTCACATCTGCGCTTCTATCTAGTTTGTGTGGTACTTACAGTGCTTGGTTCCCATGTGTCCAAAATATTTCCAGAGACAGCATTAACTGTAAATCCCCTCACGGCGATGTTCTGCGACGTTGGTCCATTAACAGCATAGATCATATCGCCATGCGAGGCCACTGCGAACACTCTGCCCAAAGTAGGGTCCTCGATCACAGTGGCGGGCTCTAGCAATTTCACATAGCTGTTCAGGCCGGCTTTTGGGCAGACAATTCTCATATTCTCCCTATCAGCAACACAAACCATATCTAGATGTTCCAGCAACGTCACGCTATGTGGAAGGTTCAAAGTTAGAGTGTCTGAGAAAGAGGGTATCGCAAGGAGCAAAATTCCAGCAGCGTTGAATTTCAAGATTTGGTTGTTGCAGTATCCATCAGCGACGAATATTTCGCCAGTAGTCGCCACAGCGACTGCTGTTGGCATGCACAGCAACACTCGACGTCTGTATGGATATCCAGCAGTGAATGCTTCTCCTATTGTCAGGCTGGGATACTTGTGGTTGTTTGGTGTATACTGGAAAAAAATCAAAAAAATAGGCTAAGAAAGTTAAAGGAATGTGAAAATATTAAAATAGAAACATCGAAAACACGCTATTGCATGTTAGGGAATTATATGTAATACAATAATGAACAACCACCTAGTTTCACATTACCTATTCCGTACCGAACATCGTTATTTTAACACTACAATACACAAATTGAAAATATATTAAAAATATATAAAATTCGAAAGTTTTCTTGGCCTTTAAGTTTATGAATCTTCCAATGAACTGGCACTATCACATTACTCAAAATATAACTGAAATACAATTATAGAACATACCTTAAATACTTGATGCTTCGCCACGTCAGTTACCCATACGTTATCGTGGTGATCAACAGTTAATCCATGGGGCATATAAAACGCATATGCTCCCCAGCTGTGTAGCACAGACCCGGTGTGGGGATCGAGCACCAAAATCGTATCTTCAATAATTGGACCTTTATCCAGATTTTGGTAGACATTGGACTCATTGAAAGTGCTGAAAAACACGATTTTTTCAATTGTCAATCACGAAAGCTTATATATTTGCGTCCATGCATTTTATATTGTGCTTACCTTTCGTCCCAAACTCTCTCCGCCCTATGAAAAATAACTGGTTGACCCAAAGAATTTATAGATACCGCAGTAATTTGTCCAACATTCAAGGATTGCTGAGGCCATTCTTTCACTTCTTGAGGTCTCAAAACGATCTCATCTTTAGGCTGTAACAGGTCTTAAGTATTTTAAATCCGCAAATTAGTCATGTGCAAACGTAACCAAAAATTTAACTCACCAGGTGTATGTCGAGATTTTTCAAAATATTCTCTTCATTCCCATAGCTGAAGTAATCTATGTTATCTCTTACTGTTTCTGGCTCACAGAAAACTCCAGAGGTGTAAATAAAGAGCACTATTATCATTTCCAACATTTTATAAGAAATTGTTATGATTTCCCTCTTGATAGAATTCGTTTGCTGTAGCCAGAGACTTTATTGATTGCAATAGTATTGAGAGGTCGACTCACCACGCATGCGCTATGTAGCTTATGTTCGCTTACATACAGCTAACTTATCAATTATTAGCCACGTTATCAAGGTTATAATCAAGGAACGAAGTAAAATGAAACATCATATATCAATTATTGATTTATTTTCCCATAACTTCAACAATCAAACAACAAAATTGGTCAAGGAAAAGGAAATCTTCGACCATACTCGTGAAATCGAATGAAGCAAGGTGGTATCTTAGACTACATACGAAAATAGAAGGCGAAATTTCATTTCATTCCTAAAGGATCAGTCTCAAATTAGTGTCGTTGTTAAAATTTGGCACGCTCTCGTAGTTTTTTCGGTCCTCTTGTGTTTCTTCGCAAGTTGTTGGAAAACATTCAACTTTTAGTGCACACGCCTCCGTTTACACATAACAAAATCAGGAGCTACGGGATTGGGACCTTATAACTTTAATTGTTAAATGAAAGTAGCATTACTGGCCTCGCCATTGCGAATTGGGTTGATCCCAAATGTAGCCGGTTTGCGTCATGGTACATACGGCGTTGTAGTATTTGCCAGGGCTCCGGCAGTATGACCACGAAGGACACTTGCATCTGAAGAGCATTTGAAACTCTTCTTTACAAACTTCATTCCACCAACATGTTCTCTAAAATTAAATCAAAATTAACAACACGAAGCTTGTAAAGGAAAACCTGCCTTTTAACATCATGTTAGGTTATTTTTTTACAAATCATGATTTACTAACCTCAGTTATGTATCCTTTCACAGATTGGTCTGAATAACTTCTTTTTGTTATAGTTGCAGCATCCAACATTGCATTCAACATAAGTATACATACGATCGTGCCATAATGCGCCTGTAACAGCACAATTTTCATAAGAACTCCCGTTTACGTATGTGTTTGATATTCCTTTATCATTAAATACGTACTTCTTACCTTAAACATAGCAGAGACTTCTAAAAATAGAAAATATAAGCTCCGCTATCCTAACCTTTTCATTTCACACCTTCCGAAGCTTTTAAGCTCGGTTGCCTGTACATAGCGTTGTGTTAAATATTTCTGTTGTATGAAGGAAAGCGTAGAAATCTTTGTGGTGTTCTACAAGGTTCAAAAAAAGGACCAAATATTTTCTATCTTGTTCCTTTTATCAAGTCACTGATATGAAATGAACGTGAAATATTGATACATTTATTCTAATGGCAAAGTAGAAAGCTATCTGTGCAAGAATTTCTGCCATCTAGCGGTACCTCACATACTTTATATCTTTGCTTATTATGATACTTATTCACCAAAGGGGGCGCTTTATTTTCTTTCTACAGTCTTCTACATTCTTCTTTTAATATTAAATTGAATCAATTGTTTTAATTCTCATACGATTACTATGTAATTTTTGAAATAAAAGAATAAACTGTAGTGGAATTATCTTACACTAACGTGCACTATGATGTATTTTAAATTATAAGTTTAGGGGTATTTTAAAAGTAAATATAGGCATAAATATTTATAAATATATAATATTAACTTTATTAACACTATTAACAATTTCACAAAAGCACTAGCTAAATCCTAATAGGACTTCTTAGATTAAAAATGCAACAACTTAGCCGGTTTACTAAACTCCAGTCTCTTATCAAAATCAACTGAGAAACTTGAATTTGGGAATTAGAAGTGTGTTAACTTAACAACATAATCGAAAGTTGGAGAATTTGGATAGATGCAACTGGAATTATATAAACCGTACGATAACAATAAAAGAGAAATACAAGTAGTATAAAGGTAGTAACTTAAATAAAACCATTTTGTAAACCACATACAGTAATATTATAATCATGTCATCATTTGTGTAGTGTGATTTGGTTTTGATTTGCTTTCAAGTGGGAACCACGGAAACCGTGAAAATCACAGAAGACTTCAGCCAAAAGAAGAAGCCAAAATGTCAATAAAAATATTTAAGTAGTATATTTAATTTGCTTAACTTATATATTGTTATATTTATTTAAATTGTCAGTAAAATATTATTGTATGTGGCTTAAAGTCTGAACAATAAATAAATTAAATGAAAAGTTAATTTACAATAGTCAACACGATAAATTGCGAACCTATCGATTCAGTTGCAGAGCTTCAAATCGACTATCATTTGACTTTCAACTAAGCTTTAGGTATTCAATGGCACTTAAACATTAAATAGTTGGTTTCAGTAACACTTGCCTTCATTCTCATTACTTAACAAGGTATAAGTATTGAAAATGATAAGCATGTGTCATCTAACACGCATTTATTATTTACTTTTTACTGTAGAGACTAAATTTCGTTCGACTTTGGTTGGGAACTACCACTACATTTGGGATACATGCTGTCTCACACAATAATTCAGTTTGTGCGAATTCGCCTTCTACATTGCTTTCGTTTCTATTTCGTTTTTTTCCAAGCTTTCCTCTTGTCTTCGGTGTAATTCCTCTGCTTCTTTTCTGTGAATATACAATGTCATGTTAACTTACAAACCTTTGGTGCCTAACGTTGCTCAGATTAACTTTAGTTTTAAAATTTTATTACATTAACTTTAAATGTTTAGTCGTCTTTTGTTCATATCTTCTTTGTCTATACTGATAAAATTGTAATTAAACCATCGACTTCGATTTTTTCGCTATTGGAATAACTAGTATCATAATTTATCGCAATTTCATAATAAAATGATCGGCTTACGTGTATTTATTAGGAGATGGTAGGAAAATGCTCTTTGGGCAGAGTCTGTAATAAGGCCAGCATTCGCCATCAGATTCTCCAGCGCGTTGAGCATCCACGTATTCTTGCAGTAGGTCTGCATATGGCGATTTGCTTGGGCTGTTAGGAGAAATATGTCAATGTGTCTTAAAACGCTTTCTATTTCCTCAATTCCAATACACATTATATTGGCATTATATTGGTGTCATGAACACAAAACACAACTACGGAGAAATGTTTACACTCAGTATATCTTTATTTGTTTATTAGTTTTTGCACACGACTAAATTACATTAATCACATATTCATAAAAACATAGTACAAAGGGCTACTTATTTCAAAGTGAATCATCATCCAGCAGCTCAGTGTTTTTTTTTTATGATAACAGATATTTACAGTTTATTTAATTTCATACGAACAATTAAATTCAGACCTGGAAATCTAAATTAATTATGTATATGTTTGTCAAGTCGGGGTCGACTTCTGAACTCTGTATGTGTCAGTCTAGTCTACTAACCGCTCCGTTACTTGGGTTGTCACTATATATTGATTTCATAAATAAAAGAACACAAATGTTGCAATGAATACCATTAAAGGTCCAGGGTCCGAAGTTAAAGAAACTTGAAATTCAAAGAAACGTAAAGTAAACCGTTTTAGTTTTCCTGTTTTCGCATTAGCATTGGAGTAAACGGTAATTTTATCGTTGAGTCAGTACGCGCAGAAGCTATTTACTACTTTCACCACTAAAGTAACTTGTGTTAAATGTGTATGATCAGGTAATCCCAGATTAAGGATGCTTACCTAAAGAACAGCTTCATGACTTCTCCAATGAAGCCAAAGTTTGTGAGAGGGTGCGCGTGTATTTCGCAGATGGCTCTTAGGAGACACTCTCTGCCTTCTAGTCCAAAATTTGCTAAAAGATCCTCCGCGATTCCGTATAATAAGGCTCTGTAAAAAGTATATTGTGAGGTAAAAAGAGACTGATGTAGATTTTCATTGCTTTATATTTAATTTAGTATGTTATGTGCATATGTAAAATACGTATACATACATGAATTTGATTTAATTTAAATTGAAAGTGAATCTTATATAATTTTAGAAAAGATCAAAGGTCTTAATTTTGTCTTCATAGCCACATTATCATACACCACGTGCTTAGATTTTTGTTTGCAACTGAATATACTGTTATGTCCTTCAAACTTCAAACGTTAAGTAATTAAAACTTTTCGAAACACCAACAGAATTTAAACATACGTGAGTGTGTGTTCCTTTAGCGATGTCTAAACGTGGGTCGTGATCCGAATTCCCAATGCGTTATTGTCCGAAGGTGAAAGTTATGCACTTGATTTTAGTGGCATATCGCTATCCTTGTGGGATCGTAATATATGAATTGAACATGTCTTATTGTGTGGTCCCAACAGCGATGGGCCAGATGTTTCATATATTTCTTTAAAGAATAATTGAATTTTTTACTGTACCACTTTACAACTACGTAGGAAGTTATTTACGAGGTGATTACCGGCAGCCTGTTCCAAATTTGTTACTTTTTAGTGCCATAAACACCTTAAACGTAATTTAGTACCTGCAATGGTATTTTGCAGTGCCGAAAGTGCGAATCTCACTTTTTATTCAATTTATTCTTGCATTGGATTATAGTTTTAGAACATAATATAGATGTTTTTGCAATATACATACATATATAGCGTGTATATTATTTAATTATACAAAAGTTTTACATCTAAACGTTTTACACGTTGCGACAATGTATTAACATTTAAGTGATCTTTGCTGTCTAAATTTTCTAGATATATTCTATACTAACTTATTCCCACGGCTCTACGCGCTTCGGTCACGTTTACTACGATAATAAGTATCTCACGTGTTAATCCCGGTTATAGTCTAGCTGTGTGCCAAATTTTAGCGAAATCCGACCAGTAGTTTTGCGTGAAAGAATAACAAACGTACATACATACATTCTTACAAACTTTCTTATTTATATCATTAGTAAGAATGATGATTGTTCTGGGCAAAAAAGACCGCATCATCATCATCTCTATCTCCATAAACAATCTGCTCGTTCTTTATATGTTTAATGTTTATTTACTCACCTTTCACCTCCGTGAAATCTATCTAGGACTACCTTCTCTACCTCTTCCGGTATCGCTGTCCGGGTTGATCGTTTTCCTCGTCTATGATCCAGGTACTGGCCTATGTATTCCGCCATGACAGACGCTGCTGCGTTTCCCATGGATCGTGCGAATATTGGAGGTAAGTCTCCATATGGATTTTCATTGTCAGTCAGTCCCAGCTTATCGAAGTCGACTGGAATTGTTTGTGAGGCAAGTCTTATTACTTAGGTAGGTTTTTAAAATCGGGCAATTTTATCATTAATGCGTTAAATATTTATTAAAGAAAAATGTTTAAGGCACTGTCAATATTACTACTATGTATTGTATATAGAAGTTATACTATTGGTCTGATATAACTAAAATATTATTATTGAAAGCGCGTAAAGAACTCATCTCCAGAATCGGCTAAACATTTTAATCAACTTGTATTGATACTTGTACGATATTAGAAACTATGGTGGATTTACTTTTAAAGCTTTCGGTAGTAATAAAAGTGAATGTGATTTGAACGTATGAATGGTTGATGTTCTCAATTCAATGCATATGATCAAGAAACCGAGTAAAACCTTTACATTAGTCTGTCAGTTACACGTAACTACAAGTGGCACTAATATTTACATTATTACAGTATGTTACCTAATGGCAATATAATGGCTTCTAGATGAAAGTACCGTTATTATAATTTATTACCACATAGTATAAAGCTAGCTTCGATTGTGGACACTCGAATAACTGTTACAGCTTTTGATCCTCAATCAATTTGCTAGACTTCATATTTGATTACCTAAGCTACTAATAAATCATCGTAATCAACAAACAAATTAGTATTTGCCATTTGTTTAGACCCCAATGATAAAACATAAACGCTTTCTACACTCATAGCACCACAGTAGGATTTGCTCCTGTGTCGTGGGTGCCATGGACACACAAAGACGAATATACAAATGCCCAGACCCAGAACAGAAATCTAAACTCATCATTTAGATGTCTGTCTGGCTGGGGATCGAACCTGGGACCCCGTGCGTTTCAGACCGGTATGGTGACCGCTCTACCACGTGGGTCGTAAAATGTTATGTCGATACTTACTTTTACTCATTATGAAGAATTGTAGTTCCTATCCTAGCACATATCTACGCGTTTTAGAATATAAAATGATTTTAATAATTATGAAAAAAATCTACAACTGGGTTTATCTATGGTTATCTATGGTTACAGAAACTAACTACTAAGAAGTCTAAAAATACATTTTACTTATTTTATGTATGCTTATGTACTCTATACTAAATACATACGTACTAAAGTAAATGCATGTTATTGTGTTAAGGTCTATTCTAATCTATTCATTTTCTACTAGACTCTTTGAACTGATAATACTGACTTTTAAATTCCACTTCGTAAGTCAATTTACCTGTAAAATTGTGAAGATGTAATAATAAATAGTAATATACTTAATAATATAAGTAATACCGAATTCAATTTGAAATCACTGCAATTTAATTAAAAATGAATAATTCTCATTCCAAGTCCAAAATGCATGAGGTCAATCTCAATCGTTTAACGGAATAGTTTAATTGTTGAAGTAGTGAAACTTCTTTTTCCATGGAGTTCAACTATTGAAAGTTTAATTATAAAGAAATTACTTACTCTTGAAAGTGTAATTATAAAGAATAGAAAGATATATTTTTTTTAAAGTATGGAAGTAGCAAACGAGCATGCAGCCCACCTGATGGTAAGTGGCTACTGCCGTCCATGGACCATGGTAATCAACCCTAGGTAAGATCAAATTCTCACCTAATGTTAGCCACAGATGCGTTACTGCCCCTAAGGATTACGATGGAATGCCTCTGAAAAGTATGTCTCCTTCACCACACCCTTCAGACTAGAACACAGCAGCGCATAACACTGCTGTTATGAGGCAGAAATAGGTGTGGCGGTGGTGCTTCCGGAGTCGAACCACA
>DWPF01000147.1:0-13921 GCA_018251575.1 Cecropterus bathyllus | reverse complement strand
CGGTAGATTAGTGCCTATGACCATCAGTGAACTTCGAAAGGCTTATGCAAGGATGGAGGTATAGAGCGAATCTAATAGATTAGAAAAAATAATTATAACATATTACATGTCAGTGCCCGTAGTACGAGTATATTCCGAGGGAAACAATTGTTTACGTTTTCGCCTATCATTGCAAAGTATAGGTAGACAAAAAGAATAAAACATAAACGTTTAATTGTTTGTTTTGTGCACACGTAATAAACGCTTTGTATATGTGAAAAAAACAAAAATGTTTCACCCAGAAAAAAGGAACAAAACTACGTTTGTCTGGCTTAACACGCACCCGCAAGCGCACATGTTAACGCTCATAGACACCTACATGCGTAACAGTAATAATCCATAATCATGAATCAAATTACATTTTACAGATCTCTGATCAGTACAAACCTTATCAGTACGATGTGGTGGCGTATCAAAATCAACAGTAGGAAATCCTCTTGAAGCTGTCAGTCTACCGATCTCTCCTCTCGCTATTGTATCACATGAGTCGCCAAGAAAACCATTTTTTGAATCGTAACTTTCTCCCATTCCTGCTAACTGTGCCGAATCCAAGCTTTTGCAACAACTTAGAGTTTCATCAATATACTTAAGCGTATTAATTTGGGGGTCTGCATCAATTAACTGTAATCTCGATTTATTAGGTGGACTCAAACTTCTTGAAAGTATACTACAATCATCCATAGTTGCAAGAAGAGCTCGATTCCTGGCATTCATTTCCTTTACACCGAGGGAACATTTATCTACATCGCTTAGTGTAACCATTTCAGCGCTTTCTGTTATGACTTCTAGAAGTTTGCCATCTTCCGAAAGGAGAGAGGTAGGTCTTTGCGGCACATTTTTACTGGAATGTGTTGGTGTGTCAGCCGGCGTTGTTTCTGCAAAACATAAAACTCGCTTTAAATTGAGTGACATAGAGAACTACCTATAATTTAATTTATTTTGAATACGTTAGTACCGTTTGATAATCCTAGAGTAAAATTAACAGGAGCGGCGCAAAGTTTCCTCTGATAGTGTGGGACGAGGAAGACGCGCACACATATTGCCACAAACGCACCTAACGCTAGAGATACCGTTAACGCCAACCACATTGGTATTTTGTCCATAGCCAACACTGAAATTAAAAACATATAAGTATAATGAATATGTACCGTTTTTCGTAAAGGCGTGATTAGGTTCAAAAGGTTCCCCTTCCAAGATCTTGGGCACTGCCCAGGACAGCGACACTCATCACACACCGGATGCTTAAATAAAAATTAATTCAATCAATTCAATTTTTAATTATCAAAACGAGAATTGGTGCTGGGCATCAACGTACCTCAACAAGACGATCTTAGAATTCGGGCGAATTGAAATCGAGCCAAAGTTAGACTTTGGCTTTCTTAGTGGAAAGCAAAAATTAAAACCATTGGCTTATTTTAATACTTTGTTAAACTTTAGTACTTAGGCTTAGGTTTAAAAACATTTATTCTCATTAAGTCTTACATTAGTCACTTACATGAGAACATTAAAAGGTGTAACAAAATTTTAATTCCTTTAGTTCGTCGTTATAAGTATTAGTACTCAATTAACACATTCGTCTATTTTGTGTAATTTTTAATACAATCAAGATGAGAGTGAAAAACAAATTGAGCAACTTACATTTAGGTCCATCGTGGACGACACTGATGACGTTAACAGCGATGGTAGCTCCGTAAAAAAACGGTAGCGCGCGTAGTCCCGAACTAAGTGGATCCGGGGCACGGAGAATGAATTTACGGACCAGCCAATACAACAAAGCTGATACTGTACCGCTTAGTGCTGGTGAAATAAACCAGGATAATACTGAAAGTAAAAAAAAAAAATTGTCAATTCACGTATTCAGGTAAAACAGGGAAAGATTGTGCATAATGTAGATACACTGATTTGAAGCAATAGCAGTGTATTTACTTTTTTTTATAAGGCCACTGCCGCCCATGGACGTCTGTAGTAACTCGCTTTGCAACTCCCGCGACTACTAAGATGGTCAACTTTTATATACTCACATATAATGTGCAAGTATTTTTACTCACCAATAGCGCCAAGCGTTGACCAACGTACGCCAACCGGTCCTTTAGCTGTTAGGGTGAACCCTACGGTTGCACCGACAACTGAGTGGGTCCCAGATACCGATAACCGTAGCGCAGTGGCCAAGATCAGCCACGCCGCACCAGCTATCAATGCAGCAAGGCAACCTGCAGCGAGCAGCCGTTCCTCACCAGTGTACAAACTCACGTCCAGGATTCCTTTGCGCATCGTATCTGATACTTTGTAACCTGAGATATAATGAAATAAATTTTTAACTCCCCACAACATTGACGATAACAATTACTTTTTTAGACGTCGTCAAACTCTTCCGTTTGCTTCATTGATCTTTTAGTCTATTTACACTTTTAAAAAATATACGTATCTCGAAAATTACCTAATTAACATATTGACCATTTTACTACTTTTTGCATGTATAGAATGAAAATCAAATCATATCTACTTTAATTTAAACCACACGATGATAAAAATAAAACGCATGAACTTGGAAAATAAAGCGTCCGGTTTAATCTGTTATACCTATAAATATAATGTAATAAGTATATAAAATAAATCTGTTGCTTACCAATCAAAACAGCTCCAGCAATTTCGAATATAGTGGCGAGGATACAAGCTTGAGTGAGTGTAAGCACCTTGGAGCCGACGCTCGTACCGAACGAGTTCGCGACATCGTTAGCGCCAATTCCAAATGCGAGAATGAACGCGACGACAAATCCACAAGTGACAAACCAAAAAATATCGTCTGCGTATGGTTCCATTGGTAACAGTTGAATATAAGACCTAACTGTGGGTTTTTAAATTTGACTAGCGCCTATTTAATAGGTTAGAGAAACAATACAACTAACGATAAGCTTTGCTTATAATCGAAACTAACAATTCATTTTATTTCTAACAACAAAACAACAGAAATCATAAATTCCCGCTAAGTACAAAGTGCAGAGTGGAGTATTAATTTAATTCTAATTTTATATAAATCCTATAACGACGCTATTAAAATTAAATCCGAAACATTTATAAACTTTTTTTTTAAATAAGAACTAGAAGTAATGTTGATCGAGAGTTTGAAATTGTGCGTCACAACGTGAAATGTTTAAATAACGTTTCGAGGAGTTGATACGATGTCGATAGCTTTGGCTTCATTTCTGTAAATTTAAATAAAATAAAATTAAGATTTTATAAACCATAACATTAAAAAATATTATGGCACTAAATGCGTTAAGTCGATTTAATTGTATCATAACTGGTAATGTTTTTGCACAATATAACGCACTTATTACTTCCATATAAGAAGCATTTTTACAAAATTGCGTCGATGTGAATCAGACTCAACAGCACATGGTGTTCGTGGTATTGATTTACAGTAATAACTCCGTCATCAAACACCAAACTCATAAATAGACAGCCAACCCATACCAAAACGCTGATATTACAACTTTTCCCACACTTCCTTTTCCTATTTCCTTCAAATTTAACCACACGGTGTAAGTACATGCGTCACATGGTTTATAATTAAAGCGACAATGAGGTATATTTTGGAGGTGAGGCAAATGCTGTCTATTTTAGTAATTTGACCTAAAACATTAAAGATAATTTATTTTAAAACGAAAAATACAAACATCTATAGGTACTCACTTTTGAAAAGTGTAGGATTTTATTGTCCTTACAGTTAAACACGACTGAGGTATGCGTGAACACCGGGGCTTCACAGCTGTGTACTGAAGTTACCGAGGGTCGCACACGGAGCCACTCTGAATGGAGCATGCGCGAAGGGCACCACCACCCTGCAACCCCCTTTCCCCTTCTCTATTATATTACGGCTTAAGTACTAAGAGCAAGGTTATTTGCAAAAAAACTCCTGCCGTGGAAGTAGTTTTCGAAAACTGGATTTAATACAATGCGTTACCCTCTTCAATGCAGGATTTGTGTAGTTTATACGCATGTATTCTTTTTTTACCTTACGTAATAGACCACATAGTTCACCCTTAATCGGCTTACAGTTTATTCCTGATTGATAAAATGTAAAACTATATAAGGAAATTGCTAACAAACTTCACAGAAAACACATCTAAGTTGATCGCCAAGCCGATTTGCTGCTTAAGAGTTTCAGATTCAGATTCAATCCTCGACAGGGCAGAAATTTAATTTTTTATGTTTCTAATCTTACTTTTTCGATTGTTCTAGTCCTGTGCGCTTGTGTATCTACTAATTTACTTACTTGACGTTGGGTATCTTAACAGTGTATCCCCATCATTGTCTCAGCTCTACGGAGATTTGAGTTGTACAAAATGATATTCATTCTTGTTTTAAATTTTTCAGTGAAAAACAGTTTTTGTAGTATAACGATATTAAATACCTAATTATTATCATACTACGAATAAAAAATAACAATAGGTACTGAAAGCCATAAATCGTGGTGAATTATATTTGCAAAAATTGTTACAGATAAATATTTTTTCCTAAACATTATACATTTGCTACCGACTGCTTAAGATTATTCAAACTAATACAACTTCAATAAATTGTATCGCAGTGTAATGTATTCACTATGAAGTTAAACGTTCTTTCGTTCGATCGGTCTGCAAAACCTCATCATGGGTAACGACTTTGCGTCGCTGATTTTTTATTGCGACTCCCCCTCCTACACATGTACCTACATAAGTATAGCCTAGTCATAGTTATTTTTATTGTGTACCTACTTCAATTCTCGTCTTTTACGAGTACTTCTCTCTTTCTACGTAGAGATACGTAAAGATACGCAGAGATAAGTATACGTAGCTATGAATCGGAATTAAATGTAATGAATAACGTTCTTGTATAAGATTGACGATATTGACGACTCGCGTGGCGGAGCGGTCACCATACCGGTCTGACGCAGTGGGTTCCGGGTTCGATCCCCGGCCAGACGGGTGTCTGGGTCTGGGTGTTTGTGTATTCATCTTTGTGTGTCCATGGTACCCACGACACAGGAGAAAATCCTACTTAGGGTTATGAGTGTATAAACCGTTATTATTGTAAGTTACTAGCTGACCCGGCAGACGTTGTTTTGCCATATAAATTATTTTTAGGTCATTTCTAGTGTACACTAAAAATAACTAACTTCTTGTAAGTGTGAAAGTGGGATGTGGTATATGCGTGAAATAGGCATGAAGCGTATAGATTTTTATAAAAAAAATAGATTTGCCATAAGCTCAGGGAAATTTTAATCGAAATAGAGTGAAACGTGAATGAAATTAAATTATTGTGACACGAGAATTTTATATATAACATTAAGTTTCCATACTTTCTAGCCTAGTAGACGTGCATCATATTATTATAGTAAACAAGCTGAGCCCCGCGTTATACCCGCGTTTTAAAATGTAACTTGACATAGTTACATATACGTGCGCATATAGCGCGCGCGGATTCTTAGGTTTTCATTTTATGTGCGGCACCCTAATTACATTTTCTATAATAGATAGTTCTATAGTAGCCTAGGTTACGCCTTATGACATCAGCTATCTAACAGTGAAAGTCCCGTCAAAAACGGTCAAGCAGTTTCAGAGATTACCCAGAACAAACAAACAGACAGACAAACAGACAGACACAAAAATTTTAGTAATTGATGTTTTGTTATCAGTATCATATTTACTTCCATATAAATTTGGTAAATAGCTGTTATTTTGATATTACAAACATACACTTCCATTTTTATTTATATGTATAGATTAGCTAAGATCATAAACACACCAGCCAAGATTTGAATTTTGAGCCCGCGAGTATGAAAATGTTCACAGGATTTTTTTGGCTACTTATTTGAAAGATACATTGTACATGGTACTGGTATATTAAAACATGGTAAGACATAAGTAATCTGCTTTTTCACAAAATGTTAACATAGCTTAATTTTTTTATGTAATGTTTCCAAATGCGTCCACCTAAAACTTTGCGCCATTGGCCGTCGCTTCTGAGGCGCCTTGCTACGACAACAATAGATACAAATAAATAAATATCGCCTACAATTTGAATTAAAAGTAAACGCATTATGTATTTTAAAACTGTATTTATCATAAATCTTTAAAACAATAAATTATATTGCGGTAGATATAATTAATAAAACTTTAATGAGTTACGTAACTTGGAACTTTTGTTAATCCATCTATACGACTCTGTTTGACGAAATGACTTACGGCGTTGTTTTCGTATTGCGAATCTACCTCGTAAATGATCCACCCTCTAAGTACCTACGTAGTAGGGCAAGCCATAGCCGTTTTATTACGTACTTTAACAGTTGATGAGTACCTTATCCGTAGACGGCTGCATTGCGATTTTTAAAATTACGCGAATCATGTGTAAGTAATAAAAAATTTAAAAGATTTTGTTATGCTACTGTGTGGAACTCTCCGTAAATTGTTTAATGTTCAATTTATGAAGATTTGCCATTATCACTCGTAATAAGCAGGAATGTTATGGAGTTCTGTAACCGTAACCATCGGATATCCGAAATAAAAATGTAGGTATCCATAACCTTAACCGTATCCGATATAAAGGTTTCAGTAAATTTCGGATATGTTTAATGGCATGTTTTTTTTGTTTTAGTTTATAAAACTTAAAATTAGTCAATTTTAAGGAAGCTATTACATACTTTTTGTTTCAACACAAAAATCTTAAACAAATAAAGGCTATTGAGAGTGGTATCACATATATTTGGAATTGTTTTATAATCAATGAAATAGTCATAGTTACAACAAATAAAAAATTAAAAAACAATTATTAATTACAGTTATACTACGTGTGTAAGATGACATTCTATGTCATCTTAGGCTTAAGTCTGATGACGGTTCTGGAGCTCAGAGTGAGATATGATTAGTTTCGTTCTTTAAACCCTGTCAACCAATCCCATTTTGCCATTTGCCTTTAATTTTTCATTTTTATGAAACCTGTGGTCCAGCCCATTTTTTCCGCACATTCCATCAATACTAATTTTCTTATGTCGATCATAGTAAACCAAATTGTGTGTTGAGTATGTGATCTACGAGGGCTTTTTTCCATATCAGCGTCAAAAGTTAGTGCTAAACGACTAACATTCAATGGAACGCTGTATAAGTGACGCCAAAGTGTTGATTAAAACGTCTGAAAAGTCCACTGTTGAACACTATCGTCCAATCGCAATATTATCGTCGCCCGCTAGAGTTTTTGAATACGTGTTAAACGCTATATCTACTCGCAGGTTCAGGAGTACCTTTCAAAGGCCCAACATGGCTTTAGAGCAAAGCGATCGGTCGATACAAATCTCCTGACGCTCGTGAGCTACATATCTACTCGACTAGACCGAGGAAGTCAGGTGGATGTATTATACTTCGATTTTAGAAAAGCCTTCGAAAGGGTTAATAACGACGTATTGTAGGCGAAACTAAGTTCCACCAGTTTAGCCCCAAGTCTTCTACGATTATTAGCAGACTATATGCGTGACCGTCAACAATTCGTCAGATTAGGCTTATATGAATCCTCTCTGTACCAAAAGCGCTCAGGGGTAAACCAAGGTTCCATATTAGGTCCCGTGCTTTTTCTACTAATGGTTAATAACTTACCGACGATCCTTGAATATGCAGAATGTCTTCTTTATGCAGACGATCTCAAATTATACGCTGAAGTACAGTTAGAAGCGGATTGCCTGACACTCCAGGGGGATGTTCGTGCGGTTTTGAAGTGTAGTGTTACGAGCTTTGGTCGAGTGAGGAATCCAATATTGTTCGACTATACATTAGGCAACACCAAAATGAACCGTTGTATGGTAATAAAAGATCTGGGTGTCACATTCGATCAAAGACTCACTTTTCATGACCATATAAAAATTATTGCAAAGGAATCCTTTCAACGCCTTGGACTTGTACGGAGTAACGTGATTGATATTAAGACAGGTTGGACAATTTTTGTTGTTCAAATTCCTACAATACCCAGAGTAATCTACGCAGCAAACGGGAGTCTAGTTCTTGCATCTGGAACAATCACGCCAACTACGAGTCCCTATTGAAAAAGGTCCAAAAAGCCTCAGGAACTTATATAAGCACAACTTTGGCTATAACCCATTCATGTACCCTACATCATTTCTCCTGGGGTGCCTCAACTACAACTCGCTGAAGTGCAGGAGAGCAAACTCCCAATTGGTAATGGCACTAAAAATTTTCCGAGGCTTAATCGATGCTCCGGAGCTGAATAACAAACTGGCTCGCCTATTTACCCCGGACATTAGGTTGTCCTGTATCAATTAACAAAGCATATTTATGAGATATCGGAAATTTATATTTTTTGGCTCATTTTCACTTTTTTACGAAGTACCGACACAATAATATTTATTATAAAAAGTATATATTGAACGGGTGCCGAGTACCCAATATAACCGAATAGGACCTTTACATCTTTGCATATGCGCATATCGTCTTTGTACGGGGAGTATAAAATCCTTATACTCGTGCCTCTTTTTTATTAATGGAAAGTTTAAGACTGAAAAAATATTTTATTGTTATGAATTACAAATAAAATATTTATATCACATAAAATATTTATTGAATACATTTTTCATAGGCTAAAATATGACATTGACATTTAAATTAGGTTCAAGTGACATTTTAATTTGACAAACAACTAATGTCATTACACTAAACATCGAATCACAGAAAATCTATTTCATCATCAATAGAACATAATAAATCAGAAATTTAATTTTACATTAAATAATGTAACATTGAAACATTTCTAATAATAACTTTGTATAAAATTAATATGTTCTTCAGAAATGTACTTTCAGCAGCTGATTTAGCCATAAGCTGGTGAGTAGTTTTCCATTATTTATATAAAACGTAAAAAATATACACTAATACATGGTTTTATTACGAATAAAATATGTTATCTTTGTATTACATAAAAATATTCTTTCTTTTCAGCAAACCTCCGCTCCTCCGATGTAATAATATTACGGTAGGCCATGCCCGCATCCAAATTCGTGGCTCGTTCCAGAACGCGAGACGGGGAGCCCGTCGCCGAACCCTTGAGCCCGACCCTCTCGAACAGATACACGTAGATACCGGACCCTTATACGCCAAGGATCTGTTCAAACCATTTGTGTTTACAGTGGGGGTAAGACAACACTAGTTTTTTAATATATAATATTGTGCGTATTTACGTTTGTACCAATGAAATAATTAAATAGGGATATGGCTAACGTGACCATATGTCCCGTTTAGAACAGGATCATCCTGGTTTTTATCCTGATATCCCCGTGAAAAAGGTCAGGATACAAAATTGTCCCATTTACTCAAACCATAATGTTGATAAATATGGGGAAAATTTTAAAACTTTTTGATACGTCTTGCAAAGTATTAAAACGTATCATTAAAAGTGATACTTAAAATCACTTGAAACGATTTTTATTTCTTCCGGCAATTGTCCGACAGTTTATTTGTCCCTTGGGAATTAAAATTGAATTTCCTTTTTTAATTGGCTATGAGGTGTACTGTTTTGAGTCAACAAAAAAATGGTCACTTTACTTATGGCATACATGGTACCGAATTTCTGTTATTTATTCTTTAAAATATACATGTCACACGTAAATGTTGTTTCTGATTGGTTTTTTGTGTCACATTGTTGTTAGTTAATGTATCATCAATCTTTAGGTGTCAACTGCAAGCCTGGTCGGCTGTGTTATCTGGGAATATGAGAACCTTCGGTCCCATGCCAGTTCACTACTCAAAAGACCAGGGAACTGGTTAAGTGCTCAACAGAAGAAAATATCTACACAATTTGTAAGTATTTTTGTCCTATTATTAGCCTATTATTTAATAAGCTCACTCACTTTTATATGTGACAACCATCTTAGTCCTCGGAAATAGCAACACATCTGTGACTGACTCCAGATAGTACCCATGTTCTGTATAAATTTACTTATAGATTTCCATGGGCGGCAGTAACCACTTACCATCAGGAATGCATTATTTGTTGCTACTTCAATCTAATAAAAAGAAATCCTCAGAGAGAAAAGCGTTTAAGATGTAAACTAACTAATACATTTATATGGATATTATTCCTAATTCATTTACTTAGCACTTTTAACCGACTTCCAAAAAAGAGGAAGTTCTCAATTCATCTGTATTTTTCTTTTTTGTGTTTATTTGTAATATTCTTTATACCGCATTCAGTTATTATTATTGTGATATTACAAATGTTTTTAAAAGAATTGGTGTTTAGTTGATGACAATCCTAAATAATTGTACATAATATTGACATTTTTACCACAATTTTCAGAAATCTGAGCCTGGACCAGTTCAAAAATGGTGGACCACATTAAGAGCAAGTGAAAAAGTATTTTATCCCATTCTAGCAGCCAATGTTTTAGTGTTTGGTGCTTGGCGTGTGAGAAGTTTGCAGCCCTTTATGGTGAAATACTTCTGTTCAAATCCATCAGGCAGTAAGAAAACTGATCTCATTCACTTATTCACCATGAATATTGATAATAATTGGTAGAAATATCGATATTGATCTAATATTGTACCTAGAAAGATTTTCCACACTATGTATACTCTGTATGTATACTCTTGTGTATATACCAAGTGGAATTCAAAATGGGTTATAGGTATTAGTGTGTCTTTAAAATCAAATACAATTTGAAAATAACTCCTGGTATTAATAATAATTAGTAATAATGGTAATACTAAAAATAATTAGCCATGTGAGGGTCAAAGTACGACATAGAGTCATACCCCAAGTTCTTTACATTTTTTTATTTTTAATAATTGTTAACATAGTACATGAATTGTAAAGTTACATACTTTACAATGCATATAATTTGCTTATTACAGTTTATTGTACGAGAACCCCTATTATTTTATACTTTTTCCTTAACTATTTATTGTTGTAGTGGTAACATAATGATACACACTCTAAAAATTTAACAAGAAATACTGTTTTCAGGAGCAAAATGTCTACCCATGGTTCTATCTACATTTAGTCATCATTCTGTACTGCATTTGGCAGCCAATATGTATGTCCTATATAGCTTTATGCCAGGTATGCAATATATATTTTTGTTTATGATACAAATATAAAATGTTCATTTCATTTTAGTGTAAATTAAACATTTTATCTGACTTCATTTAAAATACATCTGAGTTCGACCGAGAATATATTGTTTACTTATTTTTACAGCTGCCGTAGCCTTTTTGGGTAAGGAGCAGTTTGTAGCTATGTATATGAGTGCTGGGGTAATAAGCAGTTTTGCCAGTTTCCTGTACAAAGTCATGCTCAACCAGCCTGGACTTAGTCTCGGAGCGGTAAGATTTGCATTCTGCACATATAGTTTCTGAATTTGATAAAATTATGCTGAAAACTTTTGCATAAGTAATATTTCCGATCTTTTCGTTGTGAACTCTTTACATGGAAATAAAATAATGCTGTATGTATTATAATGTTCTTGTAATATTGTTTGCTATTGTTAACAACATAATTTATGAACTCCATTTATTTCCAGTCAGGAGCAATTATGTCAGTATTGTCATATGTGTGTGTGCAATACCCTGATACCAGGCTGAGCATTATCTTCTTGCCTATGTACACATTTGCAGCTGGTACGGTAAGTGCTTTGGTATTACATAAGACCAATGATTCTATTGGTAGATTACACAACTTCATATATAGGAAAACTTATATTCTATTTCGGATTTCTAAGATGTTTTTGAAATACACTAGTAATTATCAGGAAATCTTTTATAGTCTGTTGCTTAAAATTTGGAGAGCTGGGGAGAGAGGATGAACACCCATATCCACCAGTTTCTGGCTATAACTAGGTGATATCTTTTATGAGCTTAGTTTTAAGGTCAAATTAGGCATCTGATCAGAAAAAGGAAGCAGATGAGCAACTATTTCATTTAATATGAAATTAAATTGAAAAATGAGACCTATAAGACGAGTAGCCCAAACCTAGAAATTCCAGAGTGAAGCCGTTTTTCACTAGAATTTTTCTTAAATCTCACAATTTTAACAATAATATGCATGTTACGTGTTAAAAATTGTTCATGGCACTTAAATTTTTTGACTAATAATGTCATCATAAATAACTGTCATATTATAAATAACTTTATTATTTCCTCAGGCTATAAAAGTTATAATGAGTGTCGATCTTGCTGGAGTCATCCTTGGTTGGAAGTTTTTCGATCATGCAGCTCATCTTGGTGGTGCCTTATTTGGAATGTAAGTATAATAAAGACATAATTTATGTTATGTCATTGTTTTATTTGTAAAGATTTACTTATAAATTTAGACGTTTGAATGTTCATACATTAATGTATTCTTTTTTGCAGGGCATGGTGTTATTGGGGCGGACATCACTTATGGGGTAACAGGGACAAGTTCCTACAGTATTATCACAATCTTAGAAAAGACTCCAGATAGTAATAGTTTGTCTGTTAGTTTTAATATATTTCGTTTATATTGAAATATTGATATTTTGAATGACTTCAACATTATATTTTTTTGTAGAGTATTTATTTCGCTCATTTCAAAATGATTGTTGTTAATATTTTAATAATATAACAAAATGTGAAAATATATGAAAGGAGTGAAAATATACGACTTTGGCAGAGAATATGAAACTTTATTATATACAAAACATTGTTAAATGCACTTTCATCAGGCGTAAAACGAATAAAAAAATGTAACAAAAACAGAGGTATATGTGTATCATTTAAAAAATATCTTATTTGTAAATTGTTACATCTTACTATGATAAAACTTTTTATGCCTTAAGAATTTTCGCATGAAAATCGAAATGTTCACCAATGTATGTAGAAATGTAGTAATAAGAATGGTCATATCCTTCACGCAAGTTCAGTATTACAGGAACCCCAACTGAGCGGCATGCTTCAACTAAGTTTTCTGGCAATAGTTGTTTTTCAATGTAAAACTTATCCCCGGCACCCTGTAAGGAAAATACGATAGTTTAAACAGATTGCTACTGAATGGATTGTTAAAATATTTAAATATATAATATAAGTTTTAAGTTCCTAGTTTAGACTAGTTATTTTATCTGTCGTTACATCATCAATCTATTACTGTCACTACTAGTTAGGTCATAGTCTACTGCACTGGCAAAGTGTTAATTTTCAGACCCTACCATACTGAAGTGATTTGTTTAAAAAATTAAACATTAGTTTCTAGCAACATTAAGGCTGGATTCATAGTTGAGAAAGACTCATTGCTAATTTATTAGTTTATGACGCAAAAACATAAAATACCTGATCGATAAGAAGAGTCAGTGGAGGTCCATCATATTTCTTAACTAGCTCAGTAGCATCCCACTCCACCCACTTGCTTTTATCATCTCCCAAGTAACCAGTGAATGCTTTGACACCCCATGGGCAAGCAACTGGGTTACAAATCGGAGCAAACGCACTCACTGACTTGTATAAACCAGGGTTCCTAAGTACAGATACAAGTGCTCCATGCCCACCCATACTGAAAAAGGAAACTAAAATTTAATAAAAAAAAACGAGATTAGATCTACTCAAAATTAGGGACAAATATATTTGTATGTATGAATTAATTGTTCTTTAAAAAATTAAATTATACAGCATCTTACATTTTTGTATGGGACCAGACATTGATAAAACATGTGTTGATTGATACCATAACTGTGTCAGATATTAAAGTTCAAAACCGTAGTATATAAAGAATTAGAAATTTATATTTCTAGTGGTTCATGAAAAATATGATTCAGAAACAATCCCTATAAAAAAGATTGAAGCAATATTTAACAATAAATTACCTGTGCCCCATAATACCAACTCTGCTCGGG
>DWPF01000146.1:0-13945 GCA_018251575.1 Cecropterus bathyllus | reverse complement strand
TACATAAGAGCTAAAAGTTTCTTCCGTGGTCCTTTATGCTATACTTTACTATGTTAATGTTTATGATGTTACTACTAAGTTATAGGTAAGACCTTTATTTGTAGTGTTTATTTTTTGCTTCATATGCCAGCTTAAGTTTTTTCCCAGGCATGGTAAAACGGCAGCCTTGCGCAGAGACGGAGTCACCGACCGCCTTGAGGTACTCCACAGCCTGCATCCGTACTGAAATGTCACATTAGCCTTCTTTCTCCCGTGGCGATCTAGTACCAACTATCCTTCCTTGATACCCAGAGGCTTATGTCCACGTCCGTGGAAAGTTTTGTTTCAGGAGGATTAAAATGTGGTTTAAAGATAACACTTAATCCCACTGGCTATGGCCAGGCTCATGGCATGATTATTAAAAATGTAGAAGTATAGTTATGAAAATCACTCACTATAAGACTCAAATTTACTCCAATAAAGGAAACGTTTGAGTAATTTCATACATAAACATTATATTAGTTGTCGCTGTGATAAAAGTCTGTACGTAAGAATGAACTACCAGGTATGAATGAATTACCTACTCTTAGATATAAAATAAAATTGATGTTATTGAACAAAATTACGTCGCTTTAATAATGTTGCGTTTATTACATTTTTCTGTGATCTGGCATGTTTTCCCTACATGTTGTTTACACGTCGGTCGTCTGCTGGTTAAGTTGCGCCGGAAATTGGTAACAGTTTATTTTCACTAAGCAGTGAGAGGTGCGGCGCGTGGTCGCTTGTTGTTGCTGGATCATAAACACACGGACGGGAGATTTTGATAGATGAGCTGTGAAAATATTTATACTTGAAAATAATATGATCTTTCACTGCAAGCTTAAGCAGATGTTACATATTGAAAAAAATGATATTAAAATATTACTCTTTGAAAACCTCTTAGTCAAAGTCGAGTCTTCATTATTCTTGTATATACATTCATATACCAGTTAACTTAATTAAGTGGTAGACTCTTCTAAAAACATTCATTTAATGAATAAAATGTTTTGCGTAAATTGTCTATCAAATTGCATGTTTGCAATTCAAACGGTGTCGTAGCTGATCCAACTATAACTAATAGCAGTATGGTTCCTGATACTACTCGGGTAACTCTGCTGTTAAGCCCTTTCTACGAAACTTAAGCAGATAAAGATGTCAACGCGGAGCAGATGTCGGCGGGTCAAGTGCAATCAATTGATCCCAGGACGGCGGTGCCGATTGCCATCAATGAACTATTTATTAATAGTTATCTCAAAGTATAGCTTTCGTATCTATTAACGAGGATAATTTATTTTTCGTGTATATTTAACAATGTTTTTTTTTTTATATATCTCAACGACTGATATTTGTTTCATTAAATAAGATAAAAAATTACCAATACCTATTAGGAGCTTTCATAATTTAGAATTTAATAATTTGTACTATTAGCTTATAAGCTTCCTAATATCTACACTGATTGCGCTAGTTTTACTAGCATTGCGCTAACAGTGTATAGTAAAATAATGTAATGTATAAGTAAAATAATGTAGTCGTTGAGGACTTACAAAATAAAGATTTTCAAAGATGTCAAATTATACGTCCAGGTGGTAGAACCAGTGTAGTTCGCCCGGGGAGGTCCCACCGCCACATTTCTAGCGTGAAGCAGTTCTTACGCTTCTGTGAAAGGGTGTGCTTGCCGGCTCACTAAGTATATATGACGCGACTTCAGACGACTTCAGATAGAACTCCTGTTCTGTATGAAGTTGCTTACAGATTTCAATGGGCGGCAGTGACCACTAACCATCAGATGGTATGCACCTCTCGTTTTAATACAAAACTGACTATATAGATAATAATGGCATGTGAGTTATATGTATTGGAGTCAAAATCATGACTCTGTCGTAAATAAAGATAACTATTTATTTTCTACAGCTACTCCAGTATTTCATGAAGGCCCTGGATAGAGATGTCAGCGCTCATTGAGTGACTTGTTGTTTGTTCGGGTCAAGTGCGATCAAAGCGACCGCCCGACAACTACACCGTCGTCCTCCGTCGCCGCCGACTGGCCTACTGACGCTAACTACATTGGTCACGCGAACTATTTAAAACAACCACTGATAGGAACACTACCACGACAGTACCTTCTATACCTATCTATACTCCTATCTTATAATAATAGATTTATTTTAAACGCATTTTAAATTTAAACGGAATGAAACGGTTGTAATACAGTAGTAATAATAGTCTTGCAATAAAATTACAATGAAATAAGAGTACCAACAAGTGAAATGATTTATCATTTCCTTACTGACTTTTATCGATAGTAACCAGGATTTATTTTATTGAACTCTGCTATAGATATGGAACATACTCGTAATACACTTGATTTGTATGTTCGGGGATTCGTGGGAGTACTGGGCAATGATTCGTTTTGTACCTTCTTCTAACATTGGTATTCGAACAGTACAATAGTATGACGAACAACGAATAATCCATTTACGTCACGTTACTTTATGATTTATCTGAGAATAATGTGATTGATTGTGAAAGATGCGCGCCTTGAGACCGGAATACTCCAAAAACTATAGTCTCGCAGAGAAAATAAGAATAAGAATAAAAGTGCCTACTGGGAATAACATAATAATAGTACGTACTAAAATGGTTTAAAATATGGCCAGGTTAACCATATAATGTCTTTAGGTATTGTGATATTCTGCAATGATTGTCAACGCCATCCATACTATACGCTGTACACAAGGAACAAATGTGGGTTATTTGTTCCCTGTGCGCAGCCAGTTGATCTACAATAATTTAAACGAGAGAGCAATGTGAAGAGGTAGAATATATCAATGAGTTTAGTGCGAGTCAATCGATGTTTTGTGTATTCGCTCTGCCCACAGCTTCCGCGTATCGCGCGCACAGCACCGACACTGTAACTGTGAATCACGTCCTTGTTTACTCACACTACACTCACAATACAAATTAGCAGTAGGTATTTCGTACACGATATAAATAGCACGAGATACATTATGAATCGGTTATTAGGTATCAATCGTGTGACCCATTTTTAGAACAGCTTTTACTAAACGAGGGCATACTTTTTGTCGGCGGAGGAATAAAAAATGTATTCAATAAATAAAATATGATGTGTTCGCGCGCACGTGCGGCACACATCGCAGTGTGATGCGTGGCGTCGGCAAAAAACGTAAACACGGGCTTCGGGTTACCGACGACGCCGGCAGCTCATGTGTGCCAGCAAGCTGCAAAAAATATTGTGTACTACCTAGCGTGGGTAGGGCTGGCGACAAGCTGTGCGCTCAAATTAATTTCTGGTAGGAAAAATACAATTTGAAGAACGACGGCTCAGACGAGAATATTGAGTATTTTAAACCATTTGTGTGCTTCAATGCAATCATTGTATATTTCTCCAAAAAGGATTTAATAGACGTATTGTATACTTTTTGTTAAGTTATTTATATTGCATAATTACGAGTATAAGTAACCAACTACAGAAACATGCTCGCTTTGCTCATTAGCTTGATGACTACCAAGTGTATTTGAGTTTTGAAGGCATCATATTTATAATGTGTTAATAGATTTAGTAAAAGTTATAATAATATTGCCCTACTTATGTTGCAAATAAATCCGAGCACCTTTAATTAATTTTAGAGATAGCTGTCACATTCGATATAAGTAGCTTTCATATTTCATTATCGCTTCGTATTAAGCATCTCATTAAAAATATACTGAGAGTATTATGATGCATTTTAACTTCTTCCATTGAAAAAACAAATGTAAAGTGTTTGGCAGCCCTACGAGGCATTTTTGACTAGGTGTCAAAATCTCGTTCCATTTCTTGATAAGCTGTTCTGTTTATTTTAACATTCCCTTGATTTATTTTATGAGTACATTTTCTACTCAGTCATTTTCAGTATGTTCATGTTAAAATTACATTGCAATCGTAGCTGAAGTTATTACCGTTTTTATGAATATTATAATCTTTAAATTATTTTATGCGTTCTAAAAATTCCTCGTCGCTTTGAAGATATTTTTTGTAAATTAATTTTGATGCACAAATAACTTATAACGTTGGATTGAAAAAGGACAAACATGTTATCTATATTAATACAAACGCTTGTGTAAATATAAAGTGACGCTAATCGCATTTTAGTGACGTGTTTGATCTGAGTGATGTTGTAGAAAGTCTACACTTCTAGAGTACAGAAGTTTAGATCTTAGACTATTTTCATTATTAGTGTGCGGTATGTAGTAGTGATACAATAATCCAGTAACTAATCTAGATCTTTCTTCCGATATTAACGCTAAAATGTCGATATATATTTTTTAAAAGTAGCAGTAAGACTTTTGGTATGTTGTGGCGTGGTGCGTGTCGTGGCGCTTATACAGGAGAATCGCACGTGGCGCGTGGCGCGGAGAGCGGCCGACAGTAGCGCTTCCCACGACCAGCATCACTGTAAGCTCTGCCACGTGGCACAGTGCTTAAATGGCGACGTTATTTTCAAATGTACCTCTACATAGGGTGTAAGTTGATTTAATGTGGGCCGCATGGCCTTTCAATAATAAAAAAAAAAACATAAATTATTTTATTAAGTGTAACTAACATTTATTAATTATCAATATGTACTGTGCGAGTAGTAGTTATGAGTTACAATTTACATGTGACTGACGCGTCTTAATAAATTGATGTTATTGGAACAAATTAAACCACTAATACTTGGTTAGAAGAAAGAGAAATACTAAAATAATGCTGATTAAATGTAAAACAAACATTGTAATAGCAACATTAGCTCGTTTGACAACCAGTCACTATACCGCATTTCTCAATTTGTTCCAGGTTCTCTGAGCCCAAGCCACGGGCGAGTCTTGTTCATTGTTCGTACTTATATAAAATATTTATATTTCATATACATTCTGGATAGGGCGCGTCTGCAACAGGAAATTGTATACGGTGGTATATTAAAAAAGATTTTGCTTTTTTTTTCGCCTTATTTGCAGAGGAAAAGCAGCTTTCGACCTAATTGTTTGAGGAGTGACTGTGTGCCGGAAATTGTACATTTTTCCGAAAGCCTGCTGACCTCTCGACTTTTTAAATGACTAACGAAAAGTAAGTTTGGCTTTAATCATTACCAACCGAAGTTACGTACAGGCATCGTCAACACGAATCGATAGATCGATCGATTTTTAAGGTTCTGTACGTAATATGGTAATGTACTTTTGTTCGATATGTGTTTGATTTTTATGTTAAAGTACGTAAGGACTGTATGTGTGATGTAATAAAGGCCTCGCAAACTCTTTATAGTAGTTGTAATATGATATAAAGAGGTATGTGCACATAAATCATGTTCCACGCGGAAACTAAATTGTCGGCTGGAGCGGTCACGGCGGCCGTCACACCGTTCGTCCGTAATGCGAGCGCGACCATTTCCTGAGCGTCACCTTCCCACAACACACACAAACAGTGACTGCACGTCGGTGTGAACGGGATCGCGTGCTCCACTTAGCAATGACACTGCACTCGGAAGCTGCTAGAGGTCGTCTCGAGTACGTTGCACATGAAAAGTGCTTTACGCTCCGGTACACGATACTATGACCCATGTGAGATAATCCTAATCAATGTTTGTTTTCGTAGCATCGCAATATCAGTGATGAACCTCATCGGGCCTCAGATCTTATTTTTACCGACTTTACGATAACTGCACTGACCACATATTTTCAGATGCAATTTTTAGAATGTGCTATATAAAATATTTAATATTTTCTTTGTGAGGACCTGTGCTATGAACAGCGAGGTCCAGTATTTGTAACTGGCATCCAGAGGTCAGCGCAGCTATGCGGCCCGCGCCTCGCACACGACATCGCATCTCGGCCGAGAACGCAGCCTGATTGAACCGTAATGAGGTCGACCTGAGGAATTGCTGGCTGCTCCGTATCGGGAATTCAACTAAATTCAAATAAATTGCTAGCCATACATAGACATCAATTTGTAGCAAGTAAACGTTATGATATTGAACATTGAGTAAGGCCAAGTCGAGATCTATTAAAAATAGGAGCGAGGTAAACTACAAAAGAGAAAATCGTGTATACTTACTTATTAGTAGTAGTAGTCATGTGCATTTTGTGTCAATGAAACCATAAAAATGATAACGAAGCGTATGTACAATAACAAAACAATAATATATTTTACCATATTTCGAAAAGAATATATTTCGTGGTACTTGATGGTAGAAAGAGTATGGTTCGACCGACAGTGACCGTGAATTAGCTTTTCAGTCGAATGTTTTGGTTGCCTTACATTCATATGAAGCGAGCACATTTGTCCTCGGGAGTAGCAACGCATCTGTGATTGACTTCACATAGAAGTATCTTTACATAGGGGTGGCAGTGATCTCTCTCATCGGATGAACTGCATGCTCGTTTGTTACTCTAACTTAAAAAAAACAAAAACACCTGAATATCCATTTCAAATTCGAAGAATCTAATAGAACAGTCTGGTATTATAGCTACTATTATAGATAACCGTTTAAGGACCCACACAGCAGGTTTACATGGTGTAACATTACATCGTCTACTCGTCGGCTGACTACGATGATCGGCTTGACAACCGAGCGCCATCTATGATGATAGGCAGTCACGATTTCTTGTTGAGTGTTTCAAGGAGCTTATAACCGTCAGTTGCCCCATATGGAAGACGAGTCGGGCGGCGCGTTGCGGTCACTACGCAATATAGTCAGTACGAAATAAGAATAATGATGCTTAGCTCAGAAAATTTGACATGGCAATATCCGTTGATAATAGAGTTGTAAACTAGTTAAAATCTAGTGTTATCACAGTAACAACGTAATGTCAGTTTTAACCAAGATTTCTTTCAGAGGCATATAAAAATCCAGTCGCAATCCAAGGGTATCATATCGTTACCGCAATAAATCCGATTTAAAATCAAAGAAACTGCATATTTGAATTTGAACTACAGTTAGGTACTTTTAGTATTAACGGAGAAATAATGAGAAAACTATGGAGCTAGTATAATAATCTCAACTTATGTATATCAATCCAGATCGTAAGTCTAGTAAGTCTAACGCGATCATTATTTTTCTATTGTTTACTTTACGTTACCAATCAATGACGCTCTGAAACCGATTTATCACGAAGAATAATAAAGAATAATAGAACAACTTAATGCAACCGGCCAGGACCAGCAGGACAGTGTGGATAGACCCCCATCGCTCCCTTATCTGTCTGCCCGCATACAGTTAAGTAGCAATTTGCATTATAGATGGTTTTCTTGCGGGTGTAATTGCGATGCAAGCATGCGGTTAGGGCATTTGCAGTAGTTAGCCGCGGACGGAAGACACTTCTTATGGGGATGTTCACCGTTACGCTGGCCGGTGACTAACTCCATTACCAATCGTGCTCGTTAATTGAACACTTTGCTTATAACATCTATGTTTTGTATAGTATCTGTCAAGCAAGGAAACCATCTTATTGACATAACCCAGGTAGATGTCTTATAATAATGTACAGAAATATATATGAAAGGAATACATTTCTGAATTAAACCCACCTTTGTCTTAGAGCACATCATAGTGTAGTAAAAGACAGTTGTAAAATTAATTTTGAAGGACTTCAGTATGTTATGAAGTAAACTTATATATAAATGACTTGGAGGGAATTGACGGTATTATATTATTAATTATTATTTATCACCTTATTGCACCGTTTTAATATTTGGACCTAACAATGGAATAGGAACAAGCTTGAGCACCGCTACAAAAAATATCTACGTTTATACTGAATCATATTATTGTATCTAACTTAGCTTAGTTAATTAGGTATACACAAAGAATATGCGTCGTGTCAATAAGAGCAAAATCTTAAGAGCTGCATAAATAAACTAAATAGTTGCAAGCGGGCATTTAGTTTGCACATTTGCAGTGCAAATGTTGATATGTATTTCTATTTGCGTTAATGTATCGTGGTGGTGGGTGCGGGGGTGCGCGGGGGTGCGCGGGGGTGCGCGGAGAGGGTCGCCAGCGTGTCATCGCAAGACATGGTGTTTGCCTCGCAGAGCAGTAACCCGTCCTGGATAAAGATAGGTAATGTCGCACGTACGAATACGTAAACGTACGTCTAGGATGAAGATATATGGTGGTATCTATAGTAGGTGTTTCTCTGGCTTAGCGAACAATGACTTTGAATAACTTCTATTTGTACCAACTTACCAGTGCAAACGTAATGACAATAATAGCTGGCTGTTCTTTAAAATCTTCTTCCTTTTTTACATTGACAAAAATAATAAGAAGAACTCCGAGGCATGTAGATTTCGTCACTTATTTTTTGTAATAGAGTCGAATCGAAATCAAAATGTAATTACTTTCTACTAAGTACGCACACATGATTTAAACCCGGTCAAAAGTGTGGGAACTCAAAATTCATATCATTAGCCATATGCCTATATAAAATTAATGTACCCCATCCCAGTCACACAGACCCTAATAAACTGAACACCAAAGCAAATACTCTGACGACTATGAAACTTAATACGGGAACGTGAATAGAAAATTAATATATAAACTTAGTATCCAGTTTCAGGGTGACGGAAACAATTTAGATCAGTTTCCGTTTGTCTATAAGGGCGACGATAAGCAAAGGGTGACGGTTATCGGACAGGTAACGGTGTACTCGACTCAAGTAACTGTCAACATATTCAAAGTTTACTTGAACAAGTGGTAGCACAACAGAATGCTAGTATTGTGTTTACGCAGTGGACCGCGCCTCCAGCGGTATGATACTTGCACAAATGAGACTATGTATACACATTTAAGAACGTTTTAAGAGAACTTTCTATAACGTAGGTTTGCTTGTGATGTTTTCCTGTACCGTTATGGCAAACAAAATTTTGAAACATATTACTTCGAAAGATATAATTCAGACCTAAGACAATTGGTCCAAGAAGACTCGGATTCTCAGTTTATTTCAAACCACTAGGTTATCACGGGTCATACGTACATTATTAAAAAAATACGTGATCCTAGAACTTAACATGCACTGAATATTTGACAAGTACTCGGTATCGGTGCAGCCTAATCGTCGAATTCTTGCTTGATCCTGCGAAAATTTCTATGTCCACGATGTATGCAATCGAGATTCCCCATGTAAGTACCTTGTAAATTGCCCTTTCATAAATAACACTTAGTGCTCATGTTCTACATCTTTCCACACTTCTTGATCACGCGATAGATATTCCTTGCTTATTCATACATTTGTACATAAATAGTTGATTTTCATTTTTATGATTAACTTTTAAAGTCAAAAATATTTACTAAAACACCAATTTATAGATATGTATATGAATATAGCTATAGTTAGTCATCAGTGTACTATATCATTTACTGTCATTGCAGTAACGTAAATATTGATGTTGAATAGAACAATGCAGGCATTAAAATTAACCCTTTGTGAATGTCGGCAATAGATCAAATAAATAATTTTGAATAAGCAATCACAATAGTTATATTAAATAGTAAATGTCAATTATACGTACCTAATACATTATATAGGAATTAATCTGAATTTAATTTAGGCCCACATATAGTTCATTCCACCATACAAAAGGTAACCATGTCACTGACGTTATACGTGAAGATGGGTGTCTTTATAATTGGCAGCTGCAAGGAAGGTCCGTGGAAGGCAGTAGCTCGCTTCGCCAAGTGCCAATTAACTTGTGTCGCTCGTCCGCACCCGTCTCGTGTCCCATTTATAACCCACTTCGCTCGCTCACCGTTAAATAAATCAGCTCTACGTTATTTAACGTGTTTTAACCGGCGCTAGGTAGTAGTGACTTTGTTCACAATGAAAAATAAAAGAAAAATATACCTATTTTTTACACCATTACGTAAGACTGCGGTTGCATAATACAGTTCTCATATTAAATATTAAGATCAAATAACATTAAATAAAATATAGTCTTTTCCTGACAGGACAATAGCTTTTATTTAAATCGTTTCCCATGCCATTCTGTATAAATTATATATCGCAATTGTCTTAACTTTATCTCATTTTAAAGATTAGCGAATTATAAAAAGTTATCTATCTTATTTCGTCCTTACCGTTTACTGTGCCTTTAAATGTCTTAGTTAATAGATGTTAAAATGAATAAGCAATTTTAAAGGATTTATTTCTACACTATATTAAAGAACAAATATTAATAATATTAAGTTTTTGTTAGCGACTTTTTTCAGTAAAACTAAGAGGAGATTTATGTCTGAAAAAATGAATTAGGTACCTACATCGCAATCCTGCTCGTGATTTATTGCGGACTATAGGGACGCGCTAAACAAAGCCCTTTTGGAGATACAAAATAACGGTCATGCATATAGTAAGTAAATATGTGCATTATTTATTTATTAGTACATTTTTTGTTTGGTATATTGACTTTTGTGAAATAAGGGTGTGCCCTTAGGGACTTTGAGTGGACTACAGAGAAAAGGTCAGAATTTATTTTCCACTACAGTTTTTTTCGTTTAAACTTAAATGTTTAAAATGTCTCCACAATCGATGTTATGATTTAATTTGTAGTTGTTTGTGTTTGTTGAACAAACTTACAAGTTCTACTTGAAAGTTTGTTAAATAAACTCTTGCATATGACTTTACAGTATAATTGAAGTTGTAATCGTTTTCCCCCTTAAACATTAACACAATTCATTTGTAAGATTTTTGTTGTAGAAAAAATTATAAAACTGATTTCCTTTTTTTTGTAACTAGGTTTCCCACCTTCAAAATGTACCTGACACCGTAGCCTAATTCTGGTCCCAGAACTACAGAGACAATAAAACTTATTTCCTAGAAATTAATTAAATTAAATTTAATATTTGTATTATTTTAATTCAATCTTATATTATTAACATTGACAAAAGTTAACTACTGATGTTAAATACATTTTCAAAATATAATTTGCATCAAAGCACTTCATTCACTCCTTTCAGATAACAAAGGGAACATAGAAACAGTATTTTTTCCAATGTATAATTTAATGCAAGACCACCACGAAAAAATATTTTAACACTTTATGTGAAACCTAAGCTAGAGTCTAGATGGTTATGTGGTCCTCCGAGCTCGCAGCCCGGCGGTCGCCGTATGCGGCCTTGTGTTCTGTCCTCTACCCGGCCACGTTGAGGCAACTGCCTGCCAAAAGGTACTTACGATAAAAGCCTCATAGTTAATAATAATAATAAGGTTAATAATAGTAACGTATACATACATACAGTACTTTAAAAATATTTTACTCTTAATTTTTTTTTCACAAACATATTGTAAAACGATTGACAATTTATATTTTATATTAAATTACTAACCATTTGTGGTTTATAGACTTTTAATCAAAGTTACAGTGATGTACGAACTAAAAACGTCATGCCATAGAAATCGTAGTCGGCGCCAATTTGTATGTTATTCAAAATATTAATGACCGACATTGAGAATATGTTAATAATAATAAAAAACATCGTCTCAGAGCACTCTTTAATATTTGTTTCATCACAATTTTGCCTTCAGTTTAATTTGTAGACCTTAAGCAACATTCAGAGAATTCTTTCTATATACTATGAACTAAAGTTGTGACATCTCTAAAGAATTCTACCTTAAAATTATGTCAAGGTGTACTATAATATTATAACATAGTGACATACCTACGGTTACTACTTTGACATTTATAAGTTGGGGCAAAGATTCGTTAATCACATTTCGTTATGTTCGGAAAATTCCACAGTCAAAACGCTGGTTCTATATGAGTGAATAAAAATCATCAAAATAACTTTTACAGTAAAAGATAAATGTAATACTAATTTAAGAAATCGTTTTTCACAATTTACCCAATAACACAAGAGCACTACGAATAAATATTTTTAACAGGATGAATATTACACAAGTATAAAATTACTAAAAAAATATTAAACAGCCGATTACAACAAATATATTTTATCATTGTAGTAACACAACAGCACATTTTACACGCAACAACAAACACTACCGTAAAATGAAAGGAATGGGAAAAATATTTCACAACACATTTAGCACTCAAAACTATGGCATTAATACTCCTAATATATATTATGGCAAGGACTTAAAATAGTTCTCATAGTGTACTTTTCTTTTTGAAGTCTTGTTTTTTTTAATAATCTACTTTTAAATGTACACTGTTATCCCCGAATTACTTATTTAAAAAGTCTTTTCCAGACTGAAATTATGCTATCAAAAATAGCGGCATTATATATTAATTGAAGCGAGTAATGGTCATTTATTATATACTATGAAATATTACAATTATTTAGGTCAATCGATTAATTTATTATGTAGATAAAATATTATTAGATTACTTGCTAGGGTTAATTTGTACTTGACGATATTATCTATAATTTAGCAGTGTACTTGGTGCCTAATCATAAATTACGGATGGAGAACTTGTGAATAAAGAAATTACAATATTGTTTTTATTATTACAGTTACTACAGTTATTGTTACGCTACGCTAATGAGAGTTGGTGTGAGTATCGTACGTATCGTTTTACATCTAATTTATTCATAATCTTTGTTTAAAAGGGAACATTTAGTTACTCAACTTATCTATTTCATCGAGCCATTCTAACCTAATTTAATTTTTTCACCTTTACAAGAACAATGGTGTTAATATCAACAAGACAACTGAATGTAGTGTTGTTGGAAAATGGAATTATGAACTTGTATGTACACAATCATTAGCATAAAAAACTTTTGCGGTATATTAAGTGCTCCAGCACAAGCTACTTTTAGCATCGGTGAACGACGATTTAGCTGGTTTACGGAAGTTAGATGCGACAATCAAACGACCACACATGTTTGTCTATCAGTCGCAACGATGCTTGTATGCTCGAAGCAACAACTGAACGTGAAAAACGCAATGCATTTAATATAGCGCGACCCAACACAGCGAGTCGCTAAAACTTTAAGCGGCATCTATGTGATAGTCAAAATGCGAATCGCCGATGCTAAAGATACCATGTCCAGTAGGGCTGTTATAAAGTAGACGCGATACATACATCAGTCTATAAAGTCTGCCGACAACCATTACTAGTGCTAAGTGGGTACAAAATGGAGCGATTGAGGGCTAGAGTCGCGTTTACTTATTTAGAGAATATTTAAGACTAATTTCACTTGAGTAGTTTTGGGGCAATTTTGCAAAGTCCATCGTAATTATCATATACATATAATGAGTATGGTATTTCAGCGCACGATTACAGATCTATTATATAATTCCGTGATTTGTGACGCGAATAGACATTATAGATACGCCGATAACGGACGAGTATTCCTGGCGAATACAGAATACATCCGAGTAAGTTATTCGTATTCGCGTTTATTCGCCTGTACGCGGCAAGTATCTAAATGTTTGCAACGACCACGCTCCTCGAGTCTCAGATTTCGCAAGTATATAACGGTCGCATTTAACAAGTATTCAAATATAATAGCTACAAAAACGTTGAGATTATTGGAGACTACGACATTTCCATTGGTCTTTTTTATAACAAGTCTAGGATTTTGCGGATATTTCTAGTGGTCGCAACTATACCAACGGGCCATTAGCGATATATCATGGAGGTTCTGGTAGTATTTGAAACTGTTATTAATATCGAGGGACTTATTAATAAAAGTGTAAAGTATGTGGCGCGTTACACGGACGTAACACGCGGTGCGCGACGCTAGGACGTCGCTTTACGCTCCGCCTCCATCAGCTTGTCGTCCGAACAGAACTTCTCCAGTTGCTTCACGTAGTACGTATTGAAGTTCAACCTGCACAGAAAAAGTTAGCATTTTAAAGGAGGTACTTCAAAAGTCGAACTACATGCTAGCAAAATATGCATAGAACAAGTTAGCATTTTAAAGGGGGTACTTCAAAA
>DWPF01000145.1:0-13950 GCA_018251575.1 Cecropterus bathyllus | reverse complement strand
ATAAATTCATCGTGTATTTATGTGTAGAATTCTATGAATATGTCACAAGATAAAACTTATGTAATGCAATAGATTTCTTAGTAGGCATCTTTATTAAACCTCTCGTGTTCTGGCGTGTGTTCGTGGATAACCGGACTAGTTATCGCGTATTAGCTTTAACGGGCCCGTGAAGCAACTGAGACAACAAATAAGTTTACAACAAATTCGATAAAAGCAATTTATCAGATAAACGATTTCCTCGATAAATAGTCGAGTCAGATGTATTTGACGCGCTATGACCGGCGACCCGTATGAATCGCGGGTGTCGTGTTCATATTAAAATATGTGCACATCGCGATCGCCGGTCGAGCGTGATGGATCCCTTTGTGCACAAAGCTTTGTCGGGCGCCATTAACGATTCGCGCACTGCTAATTAGTACAGCATCACACATTAAAGGGAGCTAGTTACAAAACGATATTCGGTCCGGCTCGTGTTTCGCCGCATGTGCAACAATAATGTCATGTAAATAATTACACAGCGAACCATAAAGCTGTTCGATGACGCAATGGGTTTTGTTTCATCACATCACGGGCTTTGGGCGCACCGCGACCTCGTATTTCACAGCCGCCGCATCGTTTCGAAATGCATTAAATGCACACTTCGAAACGGTACAGCGATATGTGATTCAAATCGATCGGATGGGGGCGATCGAATCAAGAAAACTCTGATCCGAGGGAATGGTTGTTGAACCTTCGCCGTATTTATCCAGTTGAACCGACGCACCATAGTGTTTGCTTTCGACATGTGTGCTTACTGCTTCGTACCGAGTTGCCTGCACGTACCGCATTCAATGTACAGTCGCCGCAGTGCACTTTTAATTAAAGTTATAAAAGGCGCTGAGCAAAATAGAGGTTAAGGCGAGGCAGGTGTATGGTAGGCGGTTCGACTTAGTAAAATCGACATACACTAATGTATAGGATATTTTAAGCCCGTTTAATAATACTACCTAGGGGGAACGCCGACTTAAATGAATTCAAAAGGAGGGCTGGGTTCTATTCTTGCGTTTTATTTTAAAATCCATTAAGTCTATATTTGTCGGCGAACATCGATTTCGAGGAGCGCAAGATACGATTACGCGTTCGTAAGCTAAAAGCTGGGAGTAAATATCTGGTTTGTTCAAAGCGCAGTTACAAAACCCGCAAGTTGCGGTCTCAACCATTTGACAAATAGTGTGCGCCGGGGCTGACGTGGCTCCTCATTCCGTAACGCAACATCAACGCAACACTGACGCACAGATAATTTGAGACGCAAGATAAGGAGATAGTGATTTATTATTAACACATTTACGAGCCGATCGTGACAATATGGAACGGTTGGCTCCCGTTAAAGGTTACTCTCGTTACCGATGTCGCAACCCTCGCTTATCACGCGAAACGCTACGCATGATCGTTGTCATTACCAAAGTTTCGAATCGAATCATGTTGCTTAGTAGGCTGATATTAAAGTCCTTGTTCAGCGTTGCAATACGGGTTACATTTGCAACATGTCTAGGTAGTGCGTTGTGATCGCAATTATTGTTGGTGTAAGCTCTTGCGCCAGTGAGATGTGGGCCGAGCGTGGCGCAGCACGTGCGGGGTACTACGCTGGCGTTGAGAATGAGATGCACTGTGGGAATCGTACATCAAAACGCGCAATGACGTCACGAGCGCCCGCACTCCGGACCTTTTTTGTAATCCATCAGTGAGCGGAGCGGGAGTCCTCGTATCCGTTTTAGGTCTCGACTGCGCAACTGATCCTAATTAAATCCCTTACGCCGGCAAGGCTACAGTGCGATGTCTGCAGTTGCAATCGATTCGTATTTCGCAACGCGTAAATAAGTTATACGGTGTTGTAACGCGGTCGGAAGGTTGGCCGGATTTCCGAGCGTGTTCCGAGCGGTGGCCTCGAAGGATTCTCGGTCTCTCGGACGCGGGACCGCGAAAGGACGGCGGCAACAGCCCGCTCCGGCGATCCGTTACCGCTTCGATGACAAATCATCAAAGCGAATTTGTTAACAATCTCGTTCCATTCTTATTATGGTCGTGACGTACTGCAATTTAACATTTGCGTTACCAAACTGACTCACGTCTACTTCGCAACGACGTTAACTAACAAATTTTCGATAGTTACACCTCTCCTCTCGGATTGGTCGGCGCACGAGTAAGTTTCTTGGTCAAGTTGAGTATTATGACTATCGTGCAATAAATCTCGGCCTAATGCCGTCGTGAGGTCGTTAATACGTCGTATACGGCGTTCACGTGGACGTGAGACGGATCGGTGCATGGATGTAGTTTTATTGATATGTTAATATACGAAGCGTAGATCGTGTGCGGCGTATGGGAGATCGCCCACAATTAGCGGGATGCGCCGGCGCGTTTCGCAACTGCCGCCATTGCTCAACTCAACCCTGACAGTTTCGTAACAAACAATGGCAGTCGTGGCACAGATGCAGCACACATGCATGCACTTCCTGCTCGACTTTATATCGCTATGACGAATGCTTGCGCAAGAGGCGGCCGACGCTTTGTGCGCGACGAAATACAAAACCGTCTCGATGTGTCGTGTCCGGCGATGTTGCGAAATGTCGGATCTAATAGCTGTCACCGATGCATTCGTTGTCTACACTCGTCCCGACTCCAGACCGCGGCGTCACGGCCACCGCTCGTAGGTTTTCGTAACCCGTATTGTAGGGACATGTGTGTCGCAAGCGAGTTGCCACACCGCAGCGGAGATGCCGGGATTCGTTGGGAAACCATCCCGACTACACCCAATTATACGGCCGCTCACATTGCTCAATAATGACCTGGTCGCTCTATGAAATTTGATCGATAAAAGAGCCGTCGCTCGAATTTATCCGAACTACTAAGTTACGGTCCGCCCGATTCTCTCGAATGTCAAGCGGTGTCAGCCTTGTGAAATTTCCGGTCGGTCACAATCTACCGTTCGCGTACAGTACCTACTTTGTATCAAAATCGTTCAATGTTCTCCGTCGACTATATTTACTAAATACGTATCAGCTCCAGAATTTAGGACTCAAAACCGCACCAGCGCGCGGTTCGCTTTATCGGAGCCGCGATAACGCAAGGCGTAAGTTTTGAAACCGGGCGCTGGGCCGCTTGCGAAAACGCTAATGTGAGCATCGATTGCAAAATTGTTTTAGTTTTAAAATCGAATGCATCGATAGGCCGACGCAGCGTCGCTGCGGATGACATTTGCCGCGAGCGGTAAGGAGATCGAGTAGCGCAACGACACCGCACGCCGTATTTGGCAGCCACCGCCCGCGTGTCACAATGGATTATGAGTCGTTGCGATATGGCGTGATGCAAGTCCGGGCGGCGGTCCAAGGCGCCGCCGAAATAATCCCGTGTTGCAACTCGTGGACTGCGGAACGGGCGCCACTCCAGGGCCCGTTGCGCAAACGCACCGACCGCTGCAATCGGACGCATGCGTACCGACATCTCTCTATGCACCCGATCGTGTTTACGAAATAAACGTTCGATGACCTCTCTATTACGCGAATATTACGCAAGCGAAGAAAGCGACCAAAAACGCGTCGTCCGCAAAAAGTATCCAAATTCACATCGATCTCCGTCTCGAATCGCTGCAATTACACCGTTACGTGGCAGCGAGTGTTAAATCCGGTGAGCGGTCGACTTTCTAACGCGGGGTCGGTGTACGCGGCGGCGTGTCGCAACAATTTCTCCGCGTCGCGAACGAAGAAAGCGCGACCTCAACGTTTTGCAATCGAGCGCCAGCACACCGGAGAAAAGGCAGCAGTAGAAAGCGTACATAGGCCTAGTGTAGGGAGCGGAGGCCCGAAACCGCAGGATGACGCTTGCAACAGATCCGTTAATGAGATCCCTCCAGGCTCCTTCGAGCGCGACCGCAACACGGGACGTTTAGCATAACAGTGCTCGTCGGGATTGGGCAAGTGACGCTTACGCAAGGCGATAAACGCGCGGGCGCATGTCACCGCCGCGCGTGAAACACTTCCGTTCATTGACTCCTTCCCGATATAACCGTGCTTCGCTGTTGTCTCTTTCGACATACATACTTTCGCGGACGCACATGCGTGCCCGACGAGTGGGGTCGCCGATTCGAGTAAAAACTGTCAGCTCGCCATCTTCACCCTTGATCTTTCAGGTCAATTAACTCGACACGCTCCATGCGAGCGAAGGAGACGCCGTTACAGATCCCATCGCGAACGGAGCCTGATGCAATTGTTCACGTAACTCCAACTAGGAATTCTTTCGTGTGGGATGTTACAACGAAGAAACTCAATGTAACCGGCTCACCTGCCATCACGTATAGACTTTCATAACGCTGTTACGTTTTAAACCGACTTTTCCAAGTGTTGGGAAACTCACCGGTAAAAAGCTGGAGCTCCCACATCGCGTACGAGTAATCATCATCATTGCGGCAGACTGTTATCTGTAGAAAAAACGCGATACTCGTGACAGTCCGTGATTAGCTGCGACGATAACTTTCACGCTAACGATGCCACGCAACTGCATAATAATTATTCGTACTTCATAACTGCAAGTACACCTTCGGAACGATCGTAAAGAGTTACCGGCACCTGTCGCCAGGTGCGCGGGCGCCGCGGTCCTCGCTCGCGGAGGCTGGCTCAGCATAAAGGGCAGCTGTGCGTATTTGTCGTCGGACAGATGCGGTCCAGATCGACCGATAAATAAAAGAGCAAATCCACATCCGTAAGCTGCCACGGTTTCCGCCGCCGCATACGCGGCCGGAATCGGTGATTGTTTCGCCGTGCAATCGCTTCCTCTTCATTATTGGGAATCGGAAACGCGAAACGTTCGAGATGAATGCTCCTTCCTCGTTCACATGAGGCACGCAACGCGAGAGCTCCACGGAGCTGAAATGAGCGTCGGAATTAGAACGATAATTAATCATTAGAGCTGGTCCGGTTGCAGCTTGCGACGCAAGAGCTTGCGATATGTAACGAGCGGTGTAGCAGTTGCGAACTGCGGAGCAATAGGCCGGATTACAGGCGGTTTGTTAACCGTATTGAAGTCTTGCGTTGCGATGTAAATTTATGGTAAAATAAAATATAAGACAATGGATGTTTGCGTTACGGTTGATTTATATGCGTGCACGGCGGACGGGCCAAGGTATCCGCGAGGCACGGAGACATTTTGAGTAATCCGCATCAGTTTTGTAACAGTTCGGCTTTGCAAAACGGCCCGCGTGTGCCCGGTGTCGTATTAAACGGTTGCTCCTTGCGCTCTATTTCATAACTATGTTTGCACAAGATACTAAACAATTGCGCGTTGTCTCTTGCGTGTAGGTGCGCTGGCGCTGACTCAAACAGATAGCGTGTCTATATTATAACGGAATCTAATTTATTTAGAGAGGTTTGCGAAATTCATTTTCGATATCTAAATGTGCCTATCGGTTTTCCTTAAGATCAAGTCGGATTACTTTTGATCTATACGCGTGTATCTTCCGTATCTAGACGTGGAGGTCGGCTTATGCACTGACGCACTCTTATCTCTATCTAAGGTTTCCATTAGCCCTATTAGTATATCAAGCATAATAAGCTACATGCTGTAGAAACAGAACTGTATATCTTCGAGGAAGGACTCGATTAAATCATCATTGGGCGCTGCGTGAAAACCTTTTATGTTCCTTAATTTTTAAGTAAAACTGAATTTGGGGTTTTGTTTTTAATGAGTGTTTAATTAAGTAAAGTTAATTAATTTTAATTTGTGTTTAATTTAGTTTAATATTAAAAGTATATGTATACTTTCCACATCTGCTTGTTATGAAATATGTTCATTGGTTAGTTTAGTTTTCTCAACTCAGATGTCGTTTTATATTTACCAATGTTATCTGAATTTATTGTTTTGCATGTTACCGCTGCATACATTTTTTGTACTAAATTAAGCAAGACTTTTTACGAAAATGAAGCGAAATATGAATGAAAAATGTGTACTTTCTGGATAAAAATCAATAAGCGGTAAACGCGAGCGGTGACGCGCGCGTGCTTATAATAAACATGAAACCCACTTATCGAGCGAGCAGAGCGAGGTAGCGATGACGCAGATCGTTTCGAAAACGCAAAATAAGCGATGTTGCGATTCGCCTTGCGAAATACGCTCGCAACGTGGGACGACAAATATGCCCGATCTGTTTGTAACTTACGTTAATTACGACATGTATGTTGTATGTATGTGTAATATGATACACTTTTGTAAACGTCCATTAGTAAACAACATAGTTTAGATTGGTATGTTGCGTCAAATGATTGTTGGTAGCCGTAAGAGGCAGGAACGTTGAGTTGCTAAAAGAAGTATGCCTGAATCATTTTAAAGCACCACTATCAAATAATTTGATATTCCTAAATTATAATGAACCAATTGAATTCTAGTATTTAAAACGGCAAAACTACAAGTACTTAGGTGTACTTTATACCTAGTATAGATTAGGTAGTTTACACATTATTTTAAGTCATTCCGAAATATCAAGATTTTCTAAATTTAACTTTCTTTGTCTTTTGTATTCTCTATACTCAACGGCTTATTAAAAACGTCATATCAAAAGGAAATGGAAAAAATCTGTTAAGTTATAAAACCCAATGTTATTTCCCAATGGTTCAAACATCGTAACATCACAACAGTAACAGGTAGGCTGTTACTACGTCGGAGCGATCACGATTAATAAAAATAAAACTTATCGCGATTTTTATCACCATTTCACTTTTATCTAATCGACCGACTGAACCTCTGAAAAATTTCACTGCGTGTTTATTTGCTTAAACACAACTTGATACCGTGTACAAACATTAGTCATACGAACTACGCCCCGCGTCTTTGCTCGCGTGCCTTCTCGAAAATGCTTTTTATTAATATGCAATTCGTAGAAGCTTTTTTATGGCGGCGTTTTTTCAGTTTGAAAAGTGTAGAGTATGAACCGTTCTAAGTTAGATCTATCGATCAGCCATGCATCTATGATAAACGTAGGACGAATGGTCCATTTGGTGCCGGTAATAAGTTGGCGGAAGTGCCCACTTATAACAATACTCAAAATATTTAAAGGCAACATATATATTTTTTATATCTTTGCGTGAAATTCTGACCCTAATCAGTTCATTTATTTCGAAATTTTTATCAGTCTTTTAAGACAAACTAATACTGATAGTGTAAAATACAAACAGACTACAATTTTACTTATTTTAGAGATGTATGTATAGTTTACGCAACCGGGGTTACTTATCAGTGTTGCGAAATTCTACATTCATATCGTAACTATATATTTTGTGTTACATATTACGTATGTCCATTGTGGCTCTTGACATGGTAATATATCGGACCGCACTCCATTAGACTCCTGTCAACGTGGGTATTAATGATACACATTCATAATGGACGACTACGAAACTAGCTTTCCATTTTTCTAACATAACACAATAATAAACTATATACAAATAATAATAATAACACTAGTATTAAGACTACTAACATTATATTTATTTTGCTACTAATCGTTTTACCGAAAACATGCTTTGAAGGTTTTTTTTTTCAATAATAACCATATTTAAAATTCATATTAAGCTAATCGGCTTGCCATGAATTTTAAAAACAAAATTTGTTAATTAAGTATTTAAATTTACAAAATATACCGTTATGTAAATATATTATGCTTAAAGGAGAAATAGGGTATGTTTTAACTTTACTTTTTAAAAATATTTATTAAAAGTAGATATCATTTAGTCATCGTAAGTAGTAAGATGCGTGGTATAATCGTGTCGTTGTCGTGAATATAAAAAGTGACAAGTGTATTTTTAGCTAGGTCTGGTAACTACATAAGGCGAGTTGATTTAACTGATAATGGTACATCCATTTTTTAAATATGTTTTTAGCTCGAGTATTGCACCTGCTGTAAACTAGTTTTAAAGAATCTAGCCGCAACCTTTATATGTCATGTTGAATATAAAATGCATAATCGCTAAGTAAATTTTATTTTTGTGTTCACGATAACTTTTAAATACTTTATTATCAGATAATTAATTTGTTTACGCAAGCTTTAAAGCTATTAGTGAGTTCCGCATGTGGTACAATTATTTTTATCTCGAGTTTCATCACATAGGGACGATTGTTTTATAGTAATGCAAAAAGTACCTACCGGTTAACAAGCGAAATAACTTAATCACTATCGCTTTGTTTAAAATTCATTTACTCCTTCCTTATACTTCTAACAGTCGGGTTGAGTTAAAACAGCAATGTAAGACGTACATTTTACAAATAGAAGTACAAAGCATTATTACCGCAACCCCTCATTACAACGACTGTACTCGAAGCAAACAATAGAAACAAATTTTACAACCCCACCGCTAATAACGCTTATGTCAACAAACAAACTCAGTTTGTAAATAATGCCTTATCGTCCTTAATAAAATACGAGAAACCGCGAGTATAGAACGAGTTTGTACCGTTATCTCGCTGAAAATGCGTAAACAAAAATACCGTCGTGGCCAGTTAAAAACCAGTTCCCGTATTATTGATTTCACGAAAAAAATCAATTTTACGTATCGCGCATATATCGGCGAAATTTTAATACCATCATCGATGTACTTTAAATGCGTATCATTTTTTACGCGATTATAATCGGCATTCGGATTAACCAAATCAAAAGCTCAAGTTCATAGGCCTACGAAGAATTTTAAACACCGTACGCTTGTGTGAATCGCGAACGTGAATCGAATATGACTCGATCGCGGCTGATAAATAAACAGTGGTCAGCCACGGACAATGCCCTTTGCGATTCTCAGCTTAACAGCGACGTCGCTGGGATCATGTCGCAAGTCGAGGAATATTGTAAGAATGTGGCACGCGAAACAGCGGTACTTTCCCAACCGCCTCGAGTACCGTTCGCTCGGCGAAATGATACTAGGCCGACGAAAGTTTTATTGAATAACGACATCTCTGTACGCGATAGTACTCACAAAGCTTAACAGGGCACTCACGTTTTTGACAATCAAGTTTCGTACGGTCAAGATGAGATCACGAAGGATCAACGCTCTCCTCGAGCGTCGAATGATCGACTAGATTAGAGACAGCCGGACTCCGGAACCGGTCGTTCACCTCGCGATTATTTTCCTCGAAATGTAATGTCGTAACTTGGAAAGTGCGGAAATGGTGATTTCTAAGGCAACAAGCCGCCACTCGACTCATTATATCACAATCCCGGGCATCTCGCTTACGGATGCACGGCGGGGAAAGGTCAGTGAACTTGCGAAACTTCACCTGTCACAGCCGAGGGGGACGAGACAAAGGCCGTGATGCAACGAAGAAAGTGCGGAAATACTAGAACGCAGGTTACGTCGGCGTGCGGTCCCAGATGAGACGGAGCGTCAGATTTGGAAATTGGAATTAGCGACGCATTCTGAATCGGAACCAACGCGAGCCTCGATAGCTTGCACAACCGATGGCCGCTCGCAGCGGAAGAGACTGCGGGCGAAACGGCACATTTCGGTGATGCAATAAAGAAAGTGCCATTAACCGTGTATCATTTGGGTCGGCAAAGGCTCTAGTGGCGCGGCGGGCGACGACCTCGCTCGCCGGAGGGAGCCAATGTGTTTTTCGCACTCTGCCGCATGATATGATATAATACGGTCCGCGAGGAAAATTACGATGCGGAATCGCCATTGTCTGAACGAAGGAGACAGGTAGGACGCTAACTTACATGGTGCTTTTGTCGGAGGCCGCAATGTGTTAGGTAACGAGTGTTGTCACACCCGGTCGTTGCAAGCACCATTGTCGATGTAACGCGTGCACGACGAGGAAAAGAAGCGGCGAGTTGGAAGAATTAAAAGTAGCCCGATCGATGCGATGCTAGCGCGACCTTAGGACTAAGCGAAAAACGTGTTTAAAAGTGGATATGTCAAGTTCAGCGTGTGCGAGGCCGATGCGCGGGCGCAGTTTGCAGGGTGGGGCGCGCGGGCGCGGGGAGCGTTGACAATGAATGGCAAAGCACCGTTGTACTTGACCCAGTATTCGGGCCGTCACGCCCGCCCGCTGCACCGCCGAGCGTACGCCGGATGATACACGTGACAGCCGCCGCTTTAAATACTAAGTTTCTATGAAACGCGTTCCTAGTGAGACGGTACAATAAAAATGTTATCGTCGTTAACAATGCTACATGTGCATAGATAAGCGTGTGATATTTTTCACGGCTTGTCTCATTATAGCGACCTGCAACAATAACGGCTTATGACAGCTTTGGCATTGGCATATTGGATCAGTAGGCCACGGTAAAAAAAACATCGTTGGCACGAGCGCAGTTTTACGTCAATCAAGAAATTGTTCGATAAATCGAGACTCGCGTCAGCGATATCTTTCATAGCCCGATGACACATCCAAACGAGCGGCGGAGTCGCCATCTGTGAGCGCAGTCGAGATTCAGTTAACAAATCTGTTGCGTTATCCGAGTTGGGGCCTAAATTTTTGGGATGAATGTCGAAACGTTATAAGGTATCTTGCAAGCGGTTAACGATACTGAGCGCACATATCGGGTGTAGTGCGTGTGCCATTACGCAAGGTCGCGGGCGCACCTGCGCCTTCGCTGTGCAGCGGCCGTTGCAGCGCCCGCAGCCCGACTACCATTTTATGCATTATTCATGTCTCCCGTAGACTTAGGGCTCAGGAATTCGGTCCTTCCCCCTGCCGTAACCTATAAGTGACGCTTGCATAGAATGTTTCTGACGAGACAGAATTTTTTAAAATGTGTGTGTAAAGTGTGTTACTAGGGGTAAAATTTAATATAGGTCATTACAAAATTGATGGTCACATTTGACTTTTAAAAACTTAATTAATTTACATATATACGTGGCTAATATGTGACCCTAGTTAGCTCCTTATAAGTGATTGCTAAGTATCCTTATACCGTAAGAGCGTCAAAGTATAAAAGAAGCGGTTGCAGCGCTCGCGGCGTCCGGTGTCGGCGAGTAATAATCCAAGTGGGTTAAGGTTCCATCAAGGATTTGTTGCGGCAAAACACCGCTCCAAAACCGAGTGTTACTATGAGCTAACTGCAGGCACCGTCGGTCGGTTCCGCTGCATTTGTTCATTACCTTTTGTAATATGAACGTTTTTCCAATGCGCCCCCAATAAATGGCGACGAGCTGTCTGCAAGCGGATGAATGGACCCTACTTTGCTTAACTACCTATCTTGTAAAAGGTAATAAATAATGGTAATTTAATAAATATTAGGGCCGTATATTCATTCACCGATCACCTGCCATCGACAGTTACTGAAAGATAAAAGGATCTGAACTGTCTTTTGTTTAATTAGTGTCCGGCAAACAAAAGTAACTCAATCGTTAGACGTCCCTTTGTCCCCGACTCGTAGCCGGGAACAATGAGCGAGTCTTTTGTGACTGGAGACTTACGAGTACTCAAAATTGAGCGTAAAACAAACAGGTTAATAAGTTTCAAAACGATCCAGATGTATTACAAAAGCGGCAGCACACAACTGTTTGGTAACGCGGCCGATTGTTTCACAACTCGCATCGCAGCGTCCGGACCACTCGATTAATTGTTCCTATCGCACAGAATCGACTGTTCGATTCTTTTGTTTTACCAACCCACCCATTGTCACCGGCTCGAGAGTACTCGGCAAATATGAAGCTATTATAAATAGAATCGCTTTGTTAGCCAAGATTTGCGGTAGTTAGTAATGGTTCATTTGAGAGCGCTTTAAAAGCATATGTAATGACTGAACAAGTTTGTTTTGGTAATGCAATCTTTGACCTCGAGCGTGTTATGTAATGAATAGAATTTTAATAGTCTAGTCTGTTGTATTACTTCATTTAAGTTCTAGGTATCATTTGACAAATAAGGCACGTCGAAATGCACGTGGAAGGCACGTATTATCTATCTACACTCAAACTTCTATGACAATGAGTCACAGAGTTACTTTGTCAATAAAAAATGAAAAATCCTTTATGAAGGGTATGTCAAGTAAATTCGTGTCTGTTACGGTGTTGAGGTTCTAAATATTAGCACACAGTTGATGCAATTGACATGTTGTGCAACGAAGTTTAAATAAATAAACGTAGGGACCTTCAATCGAGCGACCTCTGATTGGCTAAATTGAATTATGTTAGGTTAGGCGTGAGTCGGTGTAGGTATGTGAATGAAATCTACCATATGATTACTCGTTTTTGTTCTACAACACAGCAAATGTTAATTGTCTATTGCAAGTTATTAGGAATTAACTAAATTAATTTATTTTAAGATAGAAGGAGCAATCAGTACAGTTCATCATCAGGTGAAGCTCATCATGAGGTTTGCCACAGATGCGTTGCTTAAACAAATATGTAAATATCCTAAACACGTACTGTACTTTAGAATTAAGCCGTATAAGATAGAAATAGTCACGATGATGGCAGTGGTTGAACCATCAAGCGTTTTACCACCCTTAATTATGCGTTGGCGGGTAGTATAAGAGAGGTATTCAGAGGTGCGCAGGCGGCGCGTCGGCAGATGTTTGCGAAGCATTGTGATCCGAACAAAGGCAGGTAGACCCGGAGGACGCAGCGCGCCATGTGCTACGTGTCATTTTTTCACATGATAACATGTTTTAGGTAAAAATCCAAAAAAACTCCTAATCTGACCCGACAGATGGCCGCGCACATGTCCATACAAAAAATATATCATCGAGAGATTAATACAAACTCATAGCGTTTCTACGGTTGTCGAAAATCCAATTTCACCGGCACCGAAAATGCTTTGTTTTCGCGCAGAACTACAGTAAATTAATTACGATGGTTTCCCTTTGTTACAAAAGAGAGAAACGAATCGAATCCCAGTTATCAAAATTAATAACGGCAAAAGCAATTTACTCTGATCGCGTAATATCCTGCCGGCGTATTTATTGAGCTGAGTTTTCGTTTGTTTTCCGTGCGCTGGAAATAATAACTGTCCGGTGCGTTGTTTGCGAGAGCAAAGGGCTCGGGCCTAGCCTTTGCCGTGTACAAAGAGCTAATAGTGAAGAGCAACCGAGGGCCGTACGCTCGAAGAAAGGAGCGATCGAAAAAACGGCAAATATTGACCTCGTAGCATATGTCGAAAGTCAAACTCAGAGCTGGTTATAAAGTGCATTTGAATAAACATTCGCTGCTCGATTGTAACGAAACTTTGTTGACCTTACGTTGTATCGAATGTCGGAATGTATGCACTCATATAGAGTTGTCATCAGGTGTACAAACAAAAGGACGCCTGCACATCAGTCTCTGTCACCGTATCCTTCACAATATATTATTGAAGACGGCCTTCCGTTCGCCACTTTACTAGGATTCACATCCTCCCTCTTTGAAAAAAATGTAGTCATGTTGCATTTTACCTTTACCTTGCACGGGAAGATAGTATTCAATTGTTTAAGCAGTAAAATATACTAGGACCAACGAGTCGTCCAAAATTAACTTAAATGATATGTTACAAAAAAGTCATTATTTAAATTTTATCATATTTTATGATGTTCAAGTATGTGTAATTTCATACTGTACGATGAATAATTGGTCTGGAAAAATATACAGACGATCTAGAAGCAAACTTTGTACCTATATGGCATAAATAAATTAACGTCGTGGTTACCAAATGAAAAATGCAAATAACGCCGGCGCCAATGAAACTTGAGTCTTTCGTACTTAAGTAATGAATCTTAAAATAGACTCGACGTTATAAAGTCAAGAAATTGTTCGCCATAAAATGTTATGAGGGGGCTGATTTACAGACTGGACTTGGATTGCGGTGAACTATTCGAAAATACGTCTTATGTGGCTCAGTGTGCGGTTTAATTCGTGACGGTGGATCGTATTAACAATAGTCACTCATTTACTGTCTGCTCGGAATGCGAATGTCGAACACGTGCGTTTTGCAGGTAGAGCTTGCATGTGCTTGCATTGTGCT